>JBBPBX010022266.1:5948-24790 GCA_038048925.1 Garcialebias charrua
GCAAACCTTTTTTAGAGCCTCTTTTTGCATATCTTCTGAATTGTAAACTATGGATTTGGCAGCTGGTCTCTCAACACAACTGATCAAATTTTCAACAAGAAGACAGGGTGAAGGAGAGCCCTCTTACCTCGATTGGACACTATTCCAGGGTGATGTACACAACTGGATTTAAGATAATAGATGCCTGCTTTTGGAGCTGGTGGTCACCTGGATTATCAACAAATTATGAAGAATGTCCCATGTTTGACAACACTCAGACCATGCTGTGTGAACTATCTGTGGACATATATCAGAGCTGAGCCGGCTGATAGACGTGCCATCTTTTATCAGGACTGTGGAACTTTCTGGCAGTGTTCACAGATGATGGGAAGGAATAGACCTTGGAGAAGTTGTAAGTTCGACTCGGTGTATGTCATCACAAATTTGGCTGTTTGGAGTCACCAAAGATGAGATGGTAAAGGGTAATGGTAAATGGAAATTAACAGAGCTCGGCCTGATCCCAATACAATATAGATATCTGAATCTGGCTCTGGCCTTGGATGGATGACTATATCAATTTATCCTGGATGTTATGGAAACAAGATGCTCTGCTCCCCACACCACCTTCCCCAAGGACATGGACCTGTGTCCGAGCTCAAGTGAGTTGACTGATAAATGCACCACCTCTTATCAAGACTACGCTGGGGGGGCATCTGGCCCCTCAAACGCATGCCTTCGCTGGCCTCCCTCATTGACCCTCCCCTGGTGAAGCAATGTGAGGGTGACAATGGCTGCCTTCCATATGTAACCAGTGCAAAAATTTGTGGCCTCAAGATTACAAGACTGACCACCAACCTACAGCCAAATAATCACTATGACGTGAAGCACTAACATGGAAAATTGAAAGAAATGTTTCAGAACAAGGTTTATTTTGTAACAACTGAAGAGAAAAAAAAAGTAGAACTATGCTGAAGGAGAAAGTTCTGTTTTTAATGTTAAATTGTGTCTAAATAATGTAAATGTAACCTGTAAGATCATGTGTGATTTCAGTGAAACTGGACCGGGCAGAACCCAATATGCCACGGCTATACTACTGTGTTTTGGAAAATTATGCAATTAGTCAGACAGATGTCTGAAAATAAATAAAAACATAAAGATTAGAGGAGGAGTTTGTTAGCAAATACAATCTGATGCATTAGAAGAATTGACAGCTGGGTCCAGTCTCCAATTCACTGGTTTGACTGGCATTAAATCTTTAATCATACCCAACTTTGTTTGTCTCAGTCCTGGATTTCTGCAATTGATTGGAAGATGTATGGCTAATCAACAAATCAGCCACTTCAATCACATCTGGTCAGTGTGTCTCACTCCATCTAGCCATTACCTCATCAAGCTGGTACAAAATAAAATATACTGTATATTCTCAAAAGTGAGGTCATACAAAGTACTTTTTACAACAGGTAAGATATTGTTGTCTAAATCTTTCCCAAAAAACCTGACATTAAAACTTCTGATTTATCCCTTTAATTTGTACAATTAAAAATAATAATAATAATACTAATTTGGTATTTTTAAATGCATAAGGCGCAATGACAATTATAGAAATGTAATTTTACTTTGGGAAAGGATGTTTACAAAAAAACAGGAACAAAAAAACAACAACAACAAAAAAAAAAGCCTGATTCATGCTCAATATTCCTGATAGAAAGATCAAACAAAGTTAAGTCTGGTTCCTCTAGTCATTCAAAAAACAAGACAAAACAAACACCAAAAAAAATGTAGAAACATTTCGTCTTTCATCTGAAAGACTTCTTCAGTCTACATTCTACTTTTCTTTTTGTTTGTTTTGTTTTTTGAATGTCCAGAAGACCAGACTTCACTTTTTTAGATTTTTCTACCTGGATTATTGATCATGCATCAGGATATTCCTCTGGACAGTTTCTTTATGTTGAAACATTTTGTCTTTCATCCAAAATGACGGATGATGTTCCTCGGACTGATGAAGTCTTTTGGATGAAAGACAAAATGTTTCAACATAAAGAAACCGTCCAGAGGACCTGACTTAACTTTGATGAATAACAAACAATTTTTATTCTAGTTTCACACAATGAGTCATTTGGTCCCATGGACTGAGAAAAAGAGCCACAGATTGCAATATTTAAACAATTCATTTCTATGAACAAAACAAACAAGTAAACCATTGTATCCTGTTAATATTCCTCCATCTACATAATTTCTCTAAAATTAGAAACATATTGTCCAAAAATGATGCAGAAAAACTGGTTCATACATTTATCACGTCTAGGCTGGACTATTGCAATGGTTTATTATTTGGGTGTCCAAATACTTTTATTTAAAGTCTTCAATTGATCCAAAATTCTGCTGCTAGAGTCTTAACTGGACTTCGTGGGAGAGATCATATATCTCCAGTTTCAGCTTCTCTCCATTGGCTCCCTATTAAATCCAGAATTAATATAAAAATCTTACTTCTAAACTTCAAAGCTCTCAAAAACCTAGCTCCATCTTATATTACAGATCTTATTGTTCCATATTTTCCTAACAGAGCACTTTGCTCTCAGACTGCAGGTTTACTTGTGGTTCCTAGAGTTTCCAAAGGTAGATTGGGAGGCAGAGCTTTCAGTAATCAGACTCCTCTCTTGTGGAACCAACTTCTAGTTTTTGTCCCTAAGGCTGACACATTGTCCAGTTTTAAGATTAGGCTTAATACTTTCCTTTTTTGATAAATCTTATAGTTAGGGTCGGCTTGGGTTTCCTGAGATATCCCTCAGTTATGCTGCAGGCTTAGACTGCTGAAGGACAAATTGACCCCATTTCCTCACTCTGCTGCTGACTTTACTTGCTCTACTCTACCTGTTTGTATTTGTAATTATTTCTATTCTTAACATGTGTTTTTTTTTTTGTCTTTCCTCCAAAAGAAAGTTCACTTGGACCTGTCATTCTGTATTTGTTTCTCCTTCCTGCCCTCTCAAACCCCAGCTGGTCAAAGCAGATGGCCATTCATCCTGAGACTAGTTCTGCTGGAGGTTTCTTCCTGCTAAAAGGGAGTTTTTTCTTTCCACTGTTGCCTTTGTGTTTGCTCAAAATGGGAGATTGCGACAAAGGTAAGATTCAAAGCAATCTGCTGACGTCCTTACATAGAGAACTTTATTAATTGGCTTTTATAATGTATGAGAATGTTTTGTACTGTGCTCTCAGATGAGTTATGTTGTGACTTGGTGCTATAGAAAAAAGCTAAATTGAGCTGAATTGTTAATATGACCACATCTGGAAGATATTTTAAAGGTCAAACAGTGGGGAATACAGGAAGTAAAACACTCAACCATAAATCATCTCATCTTGCACTTGATGCTCCTGAACTCCTGTTCTCCAACATGTTTGTTAATGAAATCACAGGTCAGTACTGTAGTTAGTTTTCGGTTTCAAAATGACAAAGCAAACAGTTCGATCTTGAGGATTTTGTAGATGGCAATATGGGATAAAAAAGCAGACATTATCCCACAGAATACAAGGCTGGTGCACACAATACACACAAATGAAACTGAGTTGTCTCTTTTGATGCAAAGTACCAATTCTCTAAAAAAAAACAGAGGCAAATACTCAACACTCCTTTGAACGTCTGCTGTCACCAAAAAGAGCCCAAAACTAACATATATCAAGTTGCACAAGATAATGTAAAAAAAACAAGTCAAGACAGGATATCTCAGCAGCTGTCACAACAGGATCACCTGCATTTTGAAACACCTGTTTTTGTGTGTGTGTGTAATTTTATGTAATTTAGATGTTTCAACACAACCAATGAAAAACACATAAATTAAATAAACAAAAACAAATAAACACATACAAATAAACACATAAATAAACACATAAACAAAAACTTAAATCTCAAATGAAAGAAGGCCCCCGATGAGCTGAAACATAAAGACTAACGCAGTGTTTTTAATGACAATATAAGCCTGATCATCCACCCAGACGATGATGTAATGTGTTGTAGTGATGGTCAAAGTCATAATGCCAAACCAACTTCCATTAGATCTGGCTTCATGTTTCACAGAGCAACAGTGCCACTATGTGGTTAAAAAAGCATGCAGCAGCTTACATAAGATCCCCCCAGCTGTGAATGACATCATCCTTAGTGTGTCCGGTTATTATCAAAGTCCAACAGAGAGTAGGTGCTGTGTTTACTGCTTGTTACACTTTAGCCAATGTCTACCTAACACAGAACATTTAGTTATATGAAATGTTTTATTTGAACCATTAAGAGAACACGAATCTAATGAGTTTATCTAAAAAAGCTAAGCCTGGTCCTCTGGACATTCAAAAAACAAAACAAATCTAAAAGATAAATAAATGTAGAAACGTTTTGTCTTTCGTCCAAAAGACTTCCTCAGTCTAATGAGTTAAACTTGATGCAGAACTTACAGCAAATCCTATATATGTTTCTGCTCTAATTATTAAATATTCAGTCTTCAGACTGAATCGTGTCCCTAAACCACAACATTACATCATCATCAGGCCACGTTTAGGAGTGTGTGTGTGTATTACCATTGTCTGTGCCGGTAGTGATGCTCTGTCCGCTCTCCATGGTCCTGAGGGAGAGGAGTCTGGCCTGAGAGCCCTCCCTGACAACGGACAGGTGTTCCTTACTGCTGCTGCTGCTGCCACTGTGATCTGGAGGAGAGTCTTTGGATTCTCCATTGCTCTGCAGCAAATTGGAATCCAGTTTTAATTACAAACTTGGACAACTCAAGAGCAGTGAAAAATACATTTGTGGTATTACTAGTAATTTTAGTATTAGTGCAGGTATGAGGCAAGGGTTAAACAAACCTAAACAATTTCTAAAAAATATATTTTTAACATATTTCTTCACTCTGTCACTATCTCCTGACAGACTGATGTTAGACAGGTAATCTCTGAAAAAAACTATATTCCCCTTGCTTCTCCAGGTGGTACTAAAAGCATTTCTAAAAACCCACAGTGACCCGCCGTTAACCAGCCAATAAAAACTGAGTTTTTAACCAGCCAATAAAACAGAGCTTCTCACGCCACTAACCCACGCCCCCGCCTGTCCCAGCCCCAGCGGCCGCGCACATTCTCGTTCAAAGGATTGCAAAGCAATGCAGGACTGTTTTGTATGTGACACAAATGTATTAAATTCCCTTTCTTCATCCCTGATCTGGACTTTTATTTTGTTTTTTTTGCCAAAAGTCAAGTGATCGCTTCCTCCTCCGCAGACTCCATGACTGAAATTATGAGGAAATGAATGAATTTGTCACGAGCAAATTAAACTCGGGTTCAACGTGGCTGCGCGAGACTCTACAGATTTCCTGGTCTTCTGGTGTGCTGGACCAGCGCTCCATGTTTTTATTTTATTTTTTAGAACGTTTTATTAACATATAAACACAGAATATTGCAGCGGCTGTGACAGGACATGCAGTGGAGGCGGAGCTATGGAAGCTGAGCTGAAGTTCAGCGAGAGCAAGGGGGAGGGACCAGAAACGTGTCTCTGTTCAAAATTTTTCTAAGTTCCAGCGTGTTCCAAAAACTACATATTGCCCCTTTAAATACAAGTTTTATATTAAATATGAGGTTAAAAGCTCTGTTGTATGTATTTGTTTGTTGCTAGCTCTTCATTATAAATCAGTTCACAACAGTTCTGGAGTTCAAGTCTTTCCATGTACTGAAAACTGTTGTGTGACCATGAAAACAAACTATACGGACACAACATATGCTTTAAATCTTACGCTTGCACTTTGTTTCGAGAACCTGTAGATTGGTGGTAAAGAGTAGGCCTTCATTCTGTTGGGAAAAAACAACAACACAGAAACACAAAATAAACATGCATTATTTATTATATTGTTATAAATTTAATTTTAAATTAAGATAAGAAATTATAAACAAAAACAAACATTAATAGAACACTTTATTTCACTTGCAACAGAGTTTTAAAACTGATCCTAAATTTACTTTGGTGCATGATCCAAAACTGGTGTTGGAGATGAGTGTTTTTCTGCACTGGGACTGAACAGGTAATGTAAGTAAACCTTAATGTTTTTTGGTGCAAGATATTCAAGTGTATTTATTTATTTATTTTAATTGTCTGAGGCAGTGCAGAATGACTGATCCTGGAGAGTGGAGGGAACTATTTTATCCACCACCAGGTGCAGTGGTGAAGCCAGGGGGTGGCCAATGGTGGCCTAGACCACCGTAGATTTTTAGAATTTCTGTTTTGTCTGTGGCACATGCGCCAAAAACATACCTCCTCTAATAACAGTTTGGCTACAGGTGTGGTTCCTGATGTTTTTAAACATGAAGTGGTAACTCCATTAATAAAAAATCAGACTTGACCCTGCAACTTGTTTGAACTTCAGGCCAAACACAAAACTTCCTTTTCTTTCTAAAATCTTGGAGAAAATAGTTTTTAGTCAACTAACCAAGTTTTTGAATGTAAATAAAATTTTAGAAAAATTTCAGTCTGGATTTGAACAATTACACAGCACCGAGACAGCTTCAGTAAGGGTATGTAATGACATTCTTCTAGTGAATGACTCTGGTCAGTATGTGATCCTGGTACTCCTCGACCTTATGATAGTATCGTAAGTAGTAGTAAATTATAGTAATAGTAGTAATATTAAAATAAGTAGTAATAAAGTACAGTAATGAATGTCCTCCAACAAATGCCTGAATGCTGTATATTTGCATGCTAGAGACTCAAACATTAAATCAGTTTCTGATAAATTTTAGTTTTGATGAATGCATCAAAATGTCTTCATAAAATGTGTTTAAACTATTTGGTCTTATTGCATGGAAGAGAAGAAAAACAATAACATTTAAACTGCAGAAATGTGACTGATAAAGTTTATGTTTGAATCTTCCAACATGGTATTTGATAAAGTGTATGAGACTCAGAGCTGTTACCCTTTCATCCTCCTTGTTCCTTTGGGTCTGGTGAAAAGAATGTCACTGTACGGAAGCTTCTTGAATCTCTCTCTTCCTACGGCCACATAAAGCTGCCCACACTCCAGCTTGTTCCCATCAGTCACCTGGTGGCCGTCATAGGTGTACAGGCTGAAGCACACAAAGGAAGGCGAGACCCTTTGTCATCATTGCTGTGCAACAGTTTACCACTGAACACTGGATCTGATTTGATTTGATTTGATTTATTTATTCATTTTATGATTAAAACAACAAAACAATACAATACAATAAGAGAGAAAAAATATATAAAATGAAAGGTGGCAGATCTGTTCAATAACTCATAACCAAAGCACTTTTTTACAATTTCTATACAGATACTGCAAGAACAAGAACATGTGTTTTGTTTCCAGAAATGCTAGAAAGCCTGATGGGAGCAGCGTACAGGATCGTCATCATCATCAGGATCATTATTAAGTTTGCAGAAAAATAGAAAAGTTTATATTCATACAAATGCAGTTTGTTTGTTCATTCGCTGCTGTTTTACCTTTGAACGCCTCCTAGGACCCTCAAACCCATCTTCTCTGTAATCAGTTCCAGAACTTTGTCGAACTGTCCCATTATCCTGTGGTGGATCAGGAGTCTTATTGCAGGGTTCAAGGTGTCACCATTGGCTACCACACTGTTAAAATAAAACACATGTGGTGTCAAAAAAACATATTCCTCTTGTGGCAAAGTCAGTGGAATTGGTGTGGCAAACTGTGTTGTTGTCTTAAGTTTTTTTTTTTTTTTTCAATTTTGTTTTATTACTAATTTGTTTACCTCCTTTCTGTGTCACGTTTTGTTCTGTATACTAACCTAATATCCGGTGTTTTTTTTTTAATCTGCTCTTTGTTCTGCTTCTTTTGTTTTCACGTGATCACAGTTAGTAATCAGCACACCTTTCCTACATTAAAAGTGGATTTATAGTCAACGTTGTGACTAGCTGAACCCTCACTGACACCCCGTCTTGTGCACTGTCCTCAGTCAGAATTACTTTTCACCGAGGTACGCTGCAACCATTGTTAGATTGGTCAGAACGTTGTGTGTGTAAAGTGGCTGCAGTCAGCTGATCTCTGAAAGCAGCGCCAGCTGAGGAGCTGCTGGCCGAGGGTATGAGAAAATACAACTAACTGTTCCAGGTAAAAATAAAATAATAATCCTTTAAATATAGTAAAATAACTCGTGGAAGGAGACTGGGCAATTTATCGCATGCAGAAAACAGCACAGAGACACCAGCAGCTCTCCATGGCTGTGCTAACAGAGAGCGAGAACGCCTCCACGGGGCAGCCATGACAGTGATGACATGGAGGGAGGGTGCTTCAGCCGGGCGGGGCCACGTTTCTGTTGGAAATGGTGGCTGTCTATTTGAGACAAATAAAAAAATTAAGCTTCTCCTCAGTTAGCAATAGAAATATCAGATCTTCCTCCTCCATCATCAACTACAAATCAATATTTGATTGTGCATGGTGTGTGCTGAAGTGAGAGGACTTATCAGGACATCTCCCATTGTCTTGTAAGTATGAAATGTTAGTGAGGAAAAGACCGTCTAATTACATCAGTAAGAAGAACCGACGTCTTATTGTTGAAGTATAACCAGTCCTTTACTCCAATGGTGTCCAATCCTGGTTCTTGAGGGAAACTATCCTGAATGTTTTAGATGTTTCGCTGCTCCAGAACTCCTGATTCAATTGTCATTTACTGCTGAAGCCTGTTACTCAATCATTGATTCAAATCAGGCATGCTGAGCCAAAGAAATCTATAAAACTTGCCCTCTAGGACCAGGATTGGACATCCTTGGTTCAGTCATTCCCTCCCTCTGTGTATGTGGTTCTTAGTTTCCCTTGTTCAGAGGCAGATTCTTGTGTATGCGTGTTAAGTACAGCATGTTAAGCAGCAACATTTGTTCATGACTGTTAGTGTTCAAAGGGGTGAACTTACAATATCGTGCTTGGCTCTCTTATGGGTTTCAGAAATCGAGCTGACACAATGATTCTGTTTGGTGGCAATGGTTTAAACTGGAAAAAGAGAAAGAGGCCGAAAAAGTCAGAAGGTGCATGGAGCGTACAGTTGCCAAAAAGTCTATGAAACCAACCGGGCCTGTAAGCACTAAATCCAAACACAACACACCTATAGAAAATCATGACACTTTTTTATGTCCTGAAAGCTTGTTAGCAGATCATGCTGCCCTTTGGGGAGTTTGAAAGAACAGTCAGAGGCTCAGAACAACAGACCAGTAAAACTTCAGAGACTTATGCCTGGAGACTAAAGAAAACACTGATGGTGGGGTGTCCAGTGGATAAGGTTAATTATAGATCTTAAATATAACTGTGCATCCAGGACTGTCAGAAGAGTATAAATACAAGCATCATTAAACTTAGCCTACAACATGAGGCATAATGCAAATCTTTAAGCCAAAAATAAATATCTCTTGAAAGTTTCTTAAAAATTGTTATACAAAATCAATGCACAAAACACAAGCTAGGTTGCATCAAAAGACACCACCAGTAACAAAGGAAAAAAAGAGACTGAAAATAATATGTCTCTGATCTCTTCTAACGTCAAAAGAATGAGCCTTTTGTGACTGTTTGAAAAGAGTGAACCCTGCAGGTCCCTAAGCACCGTCAGCTTGCAGCGCCTCTGATGGAGGGATTGGATCCTGGGGGAAACTAGATCAGGGAGGAGGTACAGCCTTCTGGGATCTGTGAGTGCAACCAGGCAACGGAGGTGTGAGGACTGAAAGACACATCCAACAATCCTGAAAAAATCTCCATTCTGCAGTAATAATATAGTTTCAGATTCCCTTTGTGACTGAAATCATGTGCAATCTTAAAAGTCAAAGAACACAACAACACTTGAGACAGACAATAAAAGGCCAGGAACAAAGAAGAACAAGGAATACAGATGAATGCCTAAGGAATTTAATGCACAGACTTAATTCTCTAATAAAATGTTATAGCACATAAAATGTTACTGCATTGTCACCAAACTGTCTCAGACTTCCTTTACTGACTCGTTGTCAGTTAAATCAATGCAATTTATTTGATTTTACGCACAGTTTGGAAAACATATCATCAGCCTTCCTCCGTTGGTGGTGAACAATAATAAAAACAAGAACAGACTTGTAAATCAAACAAAAAGCAAATAGTTTTCATCAATATTTCACCAAGTCAGGCAGCTTAAAGTGAAAGAAATGCAAGGTCCTAATAAACTAGAGCAAACCTTTGGGGCTCTGGGAATCACAGCTGTCACCTCAACGCTGCGAGCAACATCTGTGATGATTCAACAGATAATAAGAAAATAACACTATAAGAATAAGACACTGCAGCAGTAGACCACAAAGTCCTAACAGTGCTGAAAATGCCTTTTACAGTTTGGTACATTAGAAAGAAGCACCTATTTTTGTGCTTTTTCTTAAACTCAAACCTATTATGGAGATATTTTCAAGTGCCTTTCTTTGGCATGAAACGAGAGCCCAATGTGGGCTACCTGCCTTCTCTCTCTGTGACTTTATATCTGTTATTAAAGATGCATTAAAAGCAGGGCTGGTTATGATCCATAAATCAATAATGCATGGTCAAAGAGACAACAAGGAGACAACAACAAAAGAGACAAGCTTTGCCTTACACCTTGCTTGAAACACTCTTTTAAACGTTTTACAACAAGGTGAGAAAACTCTATTGATCTCATCTAAAAAAGCTAAGTCTGGTCCTCTGGACATTCAAAAAACAAAAAAACACAAAACAAAGCAAAAAATTGTAGAAACGTTTCGTCTTTCGTCCGAAAGACTTCCTCAGTCTGAGGTGCTGGGTTCAGCTCAGTCTTATAAATAGCACCCTCTCACAGTGTTACACAACCAGTTGGCTGATGACAGCCTGAAACCAGCTGCTCACATGATCAAGGAGGACCATCAGCCTAACAATGGATCGTTAGCACCCTGATGGTTGTTTGCTATTCACAGAGGGCTGAGTGATACCAGCAATCACAGCATTGTAGGAGGGGGACAGTTGAACTCGGAGGCCTCCAGTTCAACTGTCCCCCTCCTACAATGCTGTGATTGCTGGTATCACTCAGCCCTCTGTGAATAGCAAACAACCATCAGGGTGCTAACGATCCATTGTTAGGCTGATGGTCCTCCTTGATCATGTGAGCAGCTGGTTTCAGGCTGTCATCAGCCAACTGGTTGTGTAACACTGTGAGAGGGTGCTATTTATAAGACTGAGCTGAACCCAGCACCTCAGACTGAGGAAGTCTTTCGGACGAAAGACGAAACGTTTCTACAATTTTTTGCTTTGTTTTGTTTTTTTGTTTTTTGAATGTCCAGAGGACCAGACTTAGCTTTTTTAGATTTTTCTACCTGGATTATTGAGCATGCATCAGGGTGTCTATTGATCTCACATTCAGAGATACATTTTTAAATGTGAAAACACTGAATAGACAGCAGATACGCTGTAGTTGAAACCAAACAGCAATATATTTATTTATTTTGATCATAACAGTGGCCTCAACATTTTTTATACTTTTACGTTCTATGGCTCAAAAAAATGTAACTACCAGTAAATTATTTATAATCTACAGGTGAATGTCTAAACAAATAATAATAAGACACTCAATGCAACAGGTCCAGAGTTCTGTTTTTGGTTTCAAATACCCAGATCTATTTACCTTCCTGGTAAAAATATGGGAAGAAGATCCTTGTTTCAAACCATAGTGAAAATAGTTTCTGCTGACAGTTAGCTGGTGTCTCAAAATTGAGAAATAGTTGTAAGAAAGTACGTAAATGTTCCATTTCATTCTCACTCAATGCTGGGTGTGTGCAACCAGGTGACCAGTGTGCAACCAGGTGACCAGTGTGCAACCAGGTGACCAGTGTGCAACCAGGTGACCAGTGTGCAACCAGGTGACCAGTGTGCAACCAGGTGACCAGTGTGCAACCAGGTGACCAGTGTGCAACCAGGTGACCAGTGTGCAAGCAGGTGACCAGTGTGCAAGCAGGTGACCAGTGTGCAACCAGGTGACCAGTGTGCAACCAGGTGACCAGTGTGCAACCAGGTGACCAGTGTGCAACCAGGTGACCAGTGTGCAACCAGGTGACCAGTGTGCAACCAGGTGACCAGTGTGCAACCAGGTGACCAGTGTGCAACCAGGTGACCAGTGTGCAACCAGGTGACCAGTGTGCAACCAGGTGACCAGTGTGCAACCAGGTGACCAGTGTGCAACCAGGTGACCAGTGTGCAACCAGGTGACCAGTGTGCAACCAGGTGACCAGTGTGCAACCAGGTGACCAGTGTGCAACCAGGTGACCAGTGTGCAACCAGGTGACCAGTGTGCAACCAGGTGACCAGTGTGCAACCAGGTGACCAGTGTGCAACCAGGTGACCAGTGTGCAAGCAGGTGACCAGTGTGCAACCAGGTGACCAGTGTGCAACCAGGTGACCAGTGTGCAACCAGGTGACCAGTGTGCAACCAGGTGACCAGTGTGCAACCAGGTGACCAGTGTGCAACCAGGTGACCAGTGTGCAACCAGGTGACCAGTGTGCAACCAGGTGACCAGTGTGCAACCAGGTGACCAGTGTGCAACCAGGTGACCAGTGTGCAACCAGGTGACCAGTGTGCAACCAGGTGACCAGTGTGCAACCAGGTGACCAGTGTGCAACCAGGTGACCAGTGTGCAACCAGGTGACCAGTGTGCAACCAGGTGACCAGTGTGCAACCAGGTGACCAGTGTGCAACCAGGTGACCAGTGTGCAACCAGGTGACCAGTGTGCAACCAGGTGACCAGTGTGCAACCAGGTGACCAGTGTGCAACCAGGTGACCAGTGTGCAAGCAGGTGACCAGTGTGCAACCAGGTGACCAGTGTGCAACCAGGTGACCAGTGTGCAACCAGGTGACCAGTGTGCAACCAGGTGACCAGTGTGCAACCAGGTGACCAGTGTGCAACCAGGTGACCAGTGTGCAAGCAGGTGACCAGTGTGCAACCAGGTGACCAGTGTGCAACCAGGTGACCAGTGTGCAACCAGGTGACCAGTGTGCAACCAGGTGACCAGTGGGCAACGTTGCCGTGTTTTGAGCAGCCAGCCTTTGAGAGTTCAGGCTGATTACTGTGTGCACACAGCGTGTGAGACAATTTGGAAATTCCCTCAGCGAAACTGAGATAAGTTCCAGATGATTTTGAGACACACTCAAAGATTCAAAGACTGTTTTTGAACAATATTTGTCACTTTAATTTTTTGAACATGTTCAAAAGTCAAGCATTAAGATTTTCTCCTCTCTGGGACTTTCAGAGCAACAGAGAACACCCATGTACATTTTTTTTAGATACAGGACTTGGAGGACTTCCTTGCAGATGCAGTTCTCCAACAACTGCAGCAAACTGAGACACTAGCTTATAAAAGATTGTATAACGATCCACACGTGTCAAAGCACAGGGTCAGATGTATTTGTGGTGTTTTTCTTCTGTTTTAGTTAGGGACACAAGGACATTCCATCCATCCATCTATGCATCCATCCATTATCTTTTACCTATTTTTGGGGGGGATTGCAGGGGTCACTGGTGCCCATGTCCAGCCATCACTGTGTGAGAGGCAGGGGAAATCCTGGACATGTCTCCAGTCCATCACAGAGACACACAGAGACAAATGAGACAAACAACCATTCACTCTCTCACTCACACCATTTTAGAGTTACCAATCAGACTAACATGCATGTTTTTGGTCTGTGGAAGGAAACTGGAGTACCAGGAGAAAACCTAAACATGCACAGAGAGAACATACAAACTCCACCCAGAATGGCACCCCCTGCTCGGATTTGAACCAGCGACCTTCTTGCTGAGAGGCGGCAGCTCTACCAACTGTGCCACCGTGCTGCCCACTGTTGTGTCATGTTGAGTCAAGACTCAGTTTAGTTGAACAGCACAGTAACAAGTGTTGTTCTAGATCATGTTTAGAAGTTGTTGTTTTTTTTTACCGTCTTCAACGGGAGCATACTTCCTGCTTGTGATAAAACAGAACATTAGCATAACTCCTTCCTCACCTGCAATGGCTGAGCCTGCATCATCCTCCTCTTCTTGGTGCCAATGTCTAGGTAACTAGAAAGACAGCGTAAAAACAAAGGTTGAGGTTCATGTTCAGGACTAGGGGTCATATTACTTTTTGCTCCTGTTGATAGCTTTGAGGAAGACTACAAAATTGTTTTTAATTAGTGGACAATGAGACTTTCCAGTCACATCAAACTTTAAAATAGGAAGTGACCGTTTAATGAGAATAAGACAGAAGTCATGTTGTTTCCTCCCGATGGCCCAGTACCATCCAAAAACAACCTTGAGACAGTAATACATTCTTTCATAAGATCCATGCTTAATTACTGCAATGCACTTCTGTTTGGAATCACTCAGACCTCTATTGCATGTTTACAACTGGTCCAAAATGCTGCTGCCCAATTTTTAACTGGTACAGGCAAAACAGAGCACATTATACTAGTTTTGGCCTCCCTGCACTGGCTCCCAGTTCACTTTTTAATTCAGTTCAAAATCATTTTGTATGTTTGTTTTTTTTTATTTATTTTTATGTCTGAACAATTCTGCCCCCTCTTATCTTGCTGATCTGCTGCAGCCATATGTCCCCCAGCGTTCTCTGAGGTCAATGAATCATTCATTCAACCTTTATTTAGACAAGTTAATCCCATAGAATCAGATGCTTCGTTTAGTTCCAGGGACCCGTGGTAACCTCAGAGGTGACAGGGCCTTCTCTGTTGCTGGTCCAAAACTGTAGAATGACTGACCACTACATGTCAAGCAGGCCCCATCTCTCACTGTTTTTAAGTCTTGTTAAAAAAAAAAAAACTTTTATTCCCTGGCTTTTTACAGTGTGATTTGATTTTAACCTGTCTGTATTCTACAATGTTAGCCATTTAGTTATCGTCTTCCATTCATATCTATATTTTCATTTTACTTTTTTAATTTTTCGCTACATGCTTTGCTTGTTTGTTCTATACAGAACTTCAGTTGGCCTTGTTGCTATTTTAGGTGCTCTATAAATAAAGTGGTATGTTAAGGTTTAGGCTTAACTCATGTTGGTGTGTTTTAAGCTCAACCCCAATCTTGTATGGCTTCTTTTTTTTTTTTACATGTATGCTTTTGTCATCTTTACCACTATGATTGTGCATATTGTGTTCATTTGGCAATAATTTAACTTAAATTAAAAAGGTGGCAGCACACACACACACAACATAAAATACTTCAGGTCCTGTCATGAGTCCATGTGGTCACAGACTTCCTGGTTTTATACAGATGTCAGCTGAGACTTCAAGTAAAATTATGACATTTATATTACACAGGTTTTGATGCTGCATGTAACTAAGGGGACATGGAACCTCAAATTAAGCCTCATATTAGAGTATCTGGCTCTTATATTGAATGCAAACTATTGTTGAAGGACTGCACAGATTATTAAACATTCCTGTTGTGCAGAGTATACTGATGAAATGAAAAGGTCAGTTGTTTATGCATTCACCATCTCTGGATTAGAGCTAACCTTTCAGCAAGTCCTCATAATAATAAAAAACTGCTAACAAGACTCTCAAAAATGTTAAAATTAAGATTTCAATTAAAATAACTTGAAATTCAACAATATCAACATCATCTGGGTTAAAATTAGAAATAGATAAAGGAAAAATAAATTTACTGAATAATTACTGTGTTTTTAAAATTCAAAATATTGAGATAATTAAAATCTGGACAATTTACTGAACAATATATAAAAGATGTGATCCCTCACAAGAAATAGCCCACTTGCTACATCTATTTTAGTTATTGCTATAAAACTTTCAGCAAGTGTTCTGTGACATGATTAGAACAGCAATGTGTATTTATTTTTATTTAAAAGATAGTAATATACATATATTTGCTCAAATATTGAGTTTGTTATCGCTGAAAATTACATTGTGATTATCATATTGTGCCGAAGAAGAAAAACTTTGTGGACTAATCAAGTTGGTTGCTTTTTATGATATAGCTTTTTGAAAATGTGAACAATCTGGCTGGTAAGTACTTTTTCTATGTGTGATCTATGCAGATTAGTAGAAACCAAGACTGCAACTGAGTCAGCATTCACAGGAACAAACCTACTACCAAGACAACAGTGTGCACCGACTGTCACAGGACTATGATGCCTATCAAATGTGCAACAACAATGTAAAAATACATCAACACAGTGAACTATGTTGCCTGTAGAAACATCATCATATTATCCATAAATAGAGTTACTGTATTTTTAGTCCTGAGCAGATCATGGTTCTCTTCTCACTGATCCTATTTGAATGAATGACTCAGCATCTGGTGCAAAACTGATGATAAAATGCATAACCACGACTCAGTGTAGAGTTGTGAAAGGCACTGCAGTAAATATAATTAAAACTAGAGAAATTGCATTTCCTCCAAAAAAATGCAGTGTGAATGCTTATTGCAGAAGAACTTGCTGAAAAACTGCTGAAATTAGATGAAAATGCAGAAAAAGCTTAAAATACCAGAAAAAGCTGAAAGCACTGAAATGAATTTTAAAAATGTGGAATTTGATGAAAAAGTCAAAAGTTTCAAATAACAGCTAGGGGTCACCAACGTGGTGCCCGTGGGCACCCGGGTGCCCCCAAGGACCATTTGAGGTGCTCCCGGACCTGTTCTAAAAATAGCACCAACTCACTATAAGCTGCATTTAAAATGTCCTTTTATTCAGTTGTTATTCGTTTTTTGTATATACATATTAAAATGTCTAACTTATTATGTTCTTAAAAATATGTTTATTATACTTTTTTTTTTCAATTTATGCTTTGTTATTTCCGAAGAGTTTATCAAACTGGTGCCCTTTGTATGACTCCGTACCCACGAAGTAGCTCTCAGTTTCGAAAAGTTTGGTGACCCCTGCTGAAATAGGAGAAAAAGCTGAAACTAGCAGGAATAAGCTGAAAGGAGCAGAAAGAAGTTAGAAGAAGCACAAAAATATTGTAGTTAGCAGAAAGAATCTGAAAGGAGCGCAAAACAACTGGAAAAAACAGCTGAAAGTAGCTGAAAAAAGCTGAAATTTGCACAAGGAAGCTGAAAGAAGCTGAACCAGAACAAAATGTGAAAGGAGCAATAAAAGTTTGTAAACACATCTAAAGATTTGAAGGATGTAAAATGAACTCAATTCATTTTGAGAAAAAAACATGGCAGAAAAGGCTAAATATTTCAAAAAGCTATACAATTGTCACCCTTCTGAATGAGCTAAATGTTTTGAAATATGATGAAATAGCACAAAATCTTGGAACAAGAAATATACAAAAAAAAATGTATGGAAGAAACTGGATCACAATAGTGTGCATGCTTCAGTCACACAATAATGTCTCCAGTGTTTTAATTTAACAGTCATTCTAAATTGCACACTAAAGTTTTTTGTTTTTTTTTGGCACTAATGGACCCCCCTACATGTAGGCTACATGGTCAATAGAACTGTGTGTAAACCTGGTGGTTGTGATTCTTACTCCAGCTTCTTGAACCTCTCCCTGCCTGCAGCCACGTACTGCTCCCCGCTCTGCAGGCTCTCCAGCGCCTCCACCCGGTGACCCCCCCTCGGGGTGTAGATGTTCCTGACGGCCCCGAACCGAGCCTGGATCCCGCCGGTCACCTCGCGCAGCAGGGTCTCAAAGTTGGACACCCTCTTCTCGTTGATGACGATGCGGCGAGCCTCGAAGTGCGGGTCCCCGTTCCGGAACATGAACACGTTCTTCACCACGGGCTGCGACAGGAAGTGCGGCTTCTCCGAACCCATTGCGCCTGAGAACAAGACGGAGCTCGGAGAAGAGGATGATGAAGTGAGGAGAGGCAGCAGAGAGATGTTCAGAGTGGTGCAGCAGGATCTGTTGATGGTCCTCTGTCCTGGGAGTCCACGTGTTTGGGCGTGTCCATGGGAACCGACCGGGGCTGCTCTCTGCTCCAGTCACCAGGTGGCCAATTATTCACAGCTGAGCTTAAAGATGTGGCCTGTTTTACAAAAGCTTCTCAAAACCAGAATGATCAAATATTCATAAATATGTGTGTGTGGTCAGAGAAGCAGGGTGAGAGTTGAGCAGCAGCCATGATTGGAGGTAATTGGACATGGGGGATCAGATGGAAACATTGTGTTTGTTTGGAGGACACCATGTCCTTGACTGCTGTCACATGGGACAGGAAGGTCAGAAACAACCAGGGGATTCAACTCAGATCTTTGTGTTCAAACATTTCATTGGTGTGCTCTTGATTTCTTATTAAACTCAAGTGGTTGGCTTGTTTGGTTGCAGATCTTTGTGACGGTAAAGTCTAAAAGATTCAACATATGGGAACTATAACTGCTGGAAGTCAAAAGAGGGAAAATACCTCACTATTTTTTTATAAACAAGCATTAAAAAAAACTCATTAGATCAGGGGTCTGCAACCTGCGGCTCTGGAGCCACATGCAGCTCTTTAATCCCTCCGCAGCGGCTCTTCCAAGCCTCAACCAGAACAAACATAAAACTGAAATGTATTGGTTGTACTTGTACAACAAGCAACAAAAAGTACTAGTTGTAGCTGTTTTCCTGTCATTTCTTTTGCAAATAACGTTTTACTTTATCTCTGTACGGTACTGGCAAGGGAACTGGACTTGGGATCCGGAGGACCCTGGTTCGAACCCCAGTCACGGCATAGTTTTGTGGTGTGTTTGAGCAGCACATCTAATCACTACTGCTCCCCGGCGCACTTTCTATAGCTGCCCGCTGCCACCTGGTGGTGATTGGGTTAAATGCAGAGTCAAATTTCGTCTTGTGTGGAAACATGCATAGATGACAAAAATATGACATTATTATTATTATTATTATTATTATTATTATTACTTGCTTATTTTTT
>JBBPBX010022266.1:24894-40011 GCA_038048925.1 Garcialebias charrua
TTACAAGAGTCTGGTCTTCTCATTTGTCTTAAATTTTGAAAGCATCAATAAATGTTAAAAATCATTAGTTATCTTTAGCTTTATACAGTAATATCACCTCTACTGGCCACAAAAGTCTCCTCCAACAAACTTAAAGTGGCCCACGGGCCACCAGTTTATAATCACAGTTGTAGCAAGTTGTTGCAGCTCTTAACAGTTTAATTTAATAATAATACTGTAATAATTTTATTTAAAAGCTCCTTTCAGGACACCCAAGGACACAACACAGTTGAAACATCAGTAGTAACAAATTGAAATATAGAATAAATAGAGCATATAAAATACAAAATGATATAAAATACATTTAGTAAAGTTAATGATAAGCTAGTCTAAAGAGATGTGTTTTCAGGGCAGTCTTGAACAGAGAAAGGGAGGTGGTGTTTCGAAGGTCTGGTGGTAGAGCGTTCCAGAGGTGAGGGGCAGAGCAGGTGAAGGCCCTGCTCCCCATGGTGGAGAGGCGGGCAGAGGGTACATGGAGATGTAGCGAAGAGGAGGATCTGAGAGAGCGTGATGGGATGGAGATTTGTAGGAGGTCAGATAGATAAGGAGGGGCAAGGTTGTGGATAGATTTGAACGTGAGAAGTAGAATTTTGAAGATGATGCGTGATTTAACCGGGAACCAGTGGAGCTGCTGCAGGACAGGAGTGATGTGATTGTAGGAGGAGGTTTGAGTGATGAAGTGAATGAAGGTGTAAAAATTGCTCTTTTTATCGTAAGGGTTGCAGACCCCTGCATTAGATTCTAATTAGATATATTCAGTAATTTTCACAACTTTCCTGGGAGTAGAACAGTGTTGTTTTGATTAAACCAACCTAAATATTACAATATGTCTATTTGGGTTTTCTCCGGGTACTCCGGTTTCCTCCCACAGACCAAAATGCATGTTAGGCTGCCTTCAGGCCCAGGCCTCCTTTGAAAAAAGGATCTATGATCTCAATGGGATTTGCCTAGTTAAATAAAGGTTAAGTCATTAATTCACCCTTTATTTAGACAGGTTGAATGAATAAATAAAACATTTCACGTTACATTGTCATTTACACACTGCACAGCTACAGCAATAAAGCACTGCAGAGAGTGGTGAAGGCTGCACAGAAGTCTGTTGGATTCAGTCTCCCCACCTTCACAGACATCTACATCTGCAAATGCAGGAAGAAAGCCACCTCCATCATGAAGAACCCCACTCACCCAGCACACACACTTTTTGCTCAGCTCCCCTCAGGAAGGAGGTTAAGGAGCATTAAGTGTAGAACCACTAGACTGAGGGGAAGCAGATTATAGCGGTTAAGAGCCTTGCTCAAAGGCCCAGAGTAGGGCAAATGAGGGTGGAGACAGGTGTGGGTTCTTCACCAATCCCACCCACATTTTCATGTTGTCGGTACAGGGAGTTAAACCAGCGATATTCCAATCACAGGCCCACCTTCTCTAACCATGCACCACCACCCGTTCAAAGGTACTGTCTTCCTTTAATCTCAAGAAACAGGACAACATTTTCTCTCATACCACAAACATTTAAACCATTAAACAGTAAAAAGGTATCATGAATTATTGAGCTCAAACTTCTTTGCTGTTAACAATGTTTGCATATGTATGTCTGTTATGTACCGTAAATGCTTACAATGCTGCAAACCAGTTTCCTATACAAATAAAGGTATCTATCTATCTATCTATCTATCTATCTATCTATCTATCTATCTATCTATCTATCTATCTATCTATCTATCTATCTATCTATCTATCTATCTATCTATCTATCTATCTATCTATCTATCTATCTATCTATCTATCTATCTATCTATCTATCTATCTATCTATCTATCTATCTATCTATCTATCTATCTATCTATCTATCTATCTATCTATCTATCTATCTATCTATCTATCTATCTATCTATCTATCTATCTATCTATCTATCTATCTATCTATCTATCTATCTATCTATCTATCTATCTATCTATCTATCTATCTATCTATCTATCTATCTATCTATCTATCTATCTATCTATCTATCTATCTATCTATCTATCTATCTATCTATCTATTATCTATCTAATCTATCTAAAGAATCAATCAATAAATAAAATTGTCCCATCTGGTCCTCCGTAGTCATGTTTGGTCCAGTCTGTTTACAGGTGGTTGTTCTGAAGTGTCACTGATGAAGCCTTCAAGCTATGATGAGACTTAGTGTCTTTCTGACACATATTATTTAATCTCAGGTAAAATGGGTTGGGCCACTTAGAACTGTCTCATCCCACACTTCTTTTGGAACAAAGTGTTTAAAATCAACAAGCCGAGTTCGCTTACCAGTCATGTCACTCGGTGCAACATAATGCTATGGGAATTGCGCTCCCGCGCGATTACCTGAAGGAATAAAATCACGCCATTATGGCAGGGGCGTCAGCATCACGCCAGGGACCCCGCCCTCTGGGTACTTAAGGAGCTGACGCCCATCCATCGATCTCTTATTGCCCTTCACCTTGCTTAAACCTGAACTCAACTCTCTTCGCGGGACTTCTCTGTGCTTCATCGCTCGACCAGAGGTGAGCTTGCTCCCTACATAGAGCGTACAGAGAATTCTTCCTGCGTACTACCGGGCTAGCGAAAGCTAGTCCGGCACATTTTACCTTAACCCCAAAGTTTTTTCTTCTCCTCTCTCCGCAGACTGCTTCGCTCGACGGCGCTAAACTGCGTCACACGCTACATCTGCTACTTCTGTAGCAGGCTAGCCAGCGAAAGCGACGCGATGGAGGAGACGTCTCAAATAAAAAGAAAAAAGATTTTGGAGGGACTCGCTCGCCTTATTTCGGACATGCCTCCAGAGAAAGGAAAGTGAAAGACAAGACTTCCAAAAAAGACTGGCAGGACGGCGAGCCCCACCTCGCGCGCCTGCCCCAGCGGATGCGGTTTTTCCCTCTCGGCGACGGACACCCATGAGGCCTGTCCTGTCTGCCTGGGGATGTTACACGCAAACATGGCGCTGGATGCGTCCGAGTCATGCCCACACTGCAGCCAGATGCTGGAGGCGGTGAGGAAGCACAGGGCGGACTTCGTCACCAAAGCAATGGGCGCTGCTGCGGCGCCAACGGACCCAGACACAACTGAACTTCTCACTTCCACGCTAGATCTCGAGAACATGGCCCTGGAAGACAGCACCCAGGGCGAATGGGGCAACAGCCTGGACGCGTTGGCTCCCATCGGGGACTCAACAGTCGACTTCGACACTCGAGGCTTGATGAACGAGGACGAGATCTCTATCTCAGCCTCAGGTGAATTTTCTGCGGACGAAGCAGACACTGAGCACGAGGAACAGGAGGGAGACCTGTCTCACACCCCAGCGCCTGTGCTCCCGGAGACTGATTTTTCTATCCCTGCTCTGTTCGACTTGTGTCAAGCAGCGGACACACTACAGAGCCCATGGCCGGAGCCTCCACCTCGTCAACAGGTCACGAGGTTGGCAGGAAATTATTTTTATTCGAAGCAGCAGGCCGCCACGAGGCAAAGGATGCCTATCTTTCTAGATTTCCTCACAGAGCTGACTTGCACCTAATCCCAGCCCAGAGCTCCCATGCTGCTCCCGCTCGCGCAGTTTCTCGACGTGGATGGGATGGAGGAAGCAGGCATAGCAAATGTGCCTCAAATGGAGGACACGCTGGCATCTCATCTGGCTCCCAAGTCATCCGGGACAAAACTAATTCTCCCCAGCAAAGCCTGTCGAGCCTCGGCTTCTCTCCTCGAGAAATGCTACAGAGCTCAGGGCCTTGTGGCGTGCGCAATGAAGGCATCCGCCATGATGCAAGTGTACCTACATGAAAAGCTGCAGGAGCTCCAGGTAACGACAGACAAGCAAGCTGCCGCCGACGTGCTGGATGAAGCCCACAGGGCAACAGATTTTGTGTTCCGCATGATGGGGACAGCAGCTGTTGCACAAGGCAGAGGAATGGCTAAGGTGGCCATTGCACAACGTCATCTGTGGATGACTCTAACTGACCTCCCGGAGGGACAAAAAATTCCTTTTCTCCACCATTCGATAGAACCAACTGGACTGTTTGGGAAAGCTCTGGATCGAATTCAAACCAGGCTGGACCAGAGGCGCAAACAAGCCGAGGCTCTCTGGGAAGGCATCACCAGAAAAGCCTCCCCCTCCCCCCCTCAGGGAGTCTGCTGGGAGCAGACCCCCGCAGCCTCGACACCACTCAGCCACACGTGCCCCACTGCAAAAGCGGCTGGCATACGAGGCCGAGCACCGGCAGAGACCACCGCCGGCTCCACCTCGGACCGAACACGCCTGGAGTAAAAACAGATTTGTTCCCCACCAAGCGGACTGACACAGAGCCTCCTCGGCTAATCGGGACACCAGACAAAAGTGTGCCTGATGAACCAGGACCGCTTCTTGACTTTACACAATCATCCGCCCATGCGGTACGGGCAATGATATTTTCACGTCCAGACTTTGTTTGTAGCATGGTACAAAAAGCTGGTGACTTTGTTTCATGCATGAATAATGTCTTGTCTGCTGTGAGTGACATAAAGTCAAATATGTCGTTACACATAAGCACAAATAAAGTTCAGAAAACAGCCCCCCTCTGTTTCTTGACTCACAAAAACAATAACAACAAACAGAAAAGACGGTCCTCTGTATTTTTCCAGCCGACATAAAGGATGCAGGCATCTTTCCCCCCTTCCTCGCGGCTCACGGGGTGTTAGCCTAATCAATAAACCCCAGCAGGGTGCCTCGGGTCTGTCTGCAACAGACAGGCCCAGGAGCGCCTGGCGCTTTTATGTTTTGGCCGTCAATCCTCACAGAGCCAGGTGAGGCGGGTCACATGTTCCAGCCCCGCTCCGTTGTTAACCACGGGGCCGGCAATACACAAATCAAACAAACCCATGACACGTCCGCGCTCCAGGGGTGCGCGCCGACAGAATCTGATAACCCACCTTCCTGGCCACGTATTCAACGGATGCCAGTATGTGACAGGGGGGCCATGGAAGAAGCCAGCAGGCCAACACCAGTATCACACGTTCACAAAGACAGCTGTGATGAAACTGCAGCATGTGTAAACACTCAGTGCAGAACGGAAATGGCACTAGGGCTAAATCAGCCTCCTCTTCCTTTTAGTCGAAGAAGACTGAACTTTCTGTCACCAACCAATCTAAAGCCTGCTCAACACAAAGGACCATCTCGAACAGCTCCACATCCTCATGTTGAAGCTGTCTCCTTATCCTCAGTGGGCAACACACCATGCTCAAGCAGTGATCCTGCAGCGTGTAACCGCGTTCGTGGTACTGACTCAGCTCTGCTCTTAAACGACAAACCCCTCCCACTGGGTGAAACGCAGCTCCCCGGGTGTTCGCCAGGCTCCAGGGCTCTGATGAGACCGAAGACCAGTAAAACAGACCCAACCAGGGAACGGGCTGGTGTCAGGAGATCTGCTCGTATACATAACTTGCAACCCCTCCGGACCATGGCCCAACAAAAAGAGGAAAAACAGACATTCTGTTCCGCTTTTGCCCAATGAGGACATCAGATTGCTTCTGCCTCTAAACACTCTCGATCAGAGTAGTGTGGCGGTACGTCTGCAGGAAGGCCCTCTCCCTAACGTGGTTGGCCTTCAAGGAACTGCAGAAATCAGGGCCCTTGAGGGAGAGCTGGTTCCACCACCTGCTCCTCTCCAGGGACCTTCCGCGTCACCAGAAGGAACAGTCTCGCCTTTTAGGCTGAGAACTGTGGCTAATTTTAGCTTGGTGGCAGAGAGGAACAAACTGGTGGCCTCAGGCCTGCCCGAGAACGTGGTAATTACCATTCAAAACGCACGAGCCATGTCAACACAGTCTCTTTATGCCAGGAAATTGTGTTTTTTTAAAGCTTGGTGCATGGAAAGAAATATTATTTCTTATTCATGTGACTTGGCCCAGCTCCTCACTTTTCTTCAGGACCTGCTGGAGAAAGGTTGTTCTTTCTCAACCATTAAGGTGTTTTTATCAGCTATTTCAGCTTGTCACGAGGACTGGGGGAGCAGGACGCCTGGCGCGCACCCGCTCATAATAAGATTTATGAAGGGCGTGCAAAGGAAGAGACACCCCAGTAGGATCTTGACCACCGGATAGGATCTTACTCAGGTCTTGGGGGCTCTCTGTGATCCCCCATTCGAACCACTGAGCGACATAAAGATAGATTTATTATCTTATAAGACCGCTCTACTACTGGCTCTTTGCTCGGCGAAACGTGTATGTGATCTCCACGCTTTGTCTGTCCATTCATTCATTCATTCAACCTTTATTTATACAGGCTAGCCTCGTTGAGCCACGGTGACTCATTTATAAGAAGGACCTGTCTCACTCACACCCAGGGTCAATTTAGAGTTACCAATCAGCCTAACATGCATGTTAGTCTGTGCATCCAATGTGTACCAGGTTTGCCCCTGATGGGTCAAAGGTCACCCTAAGGCCCAATCCTGTGTATATCCCTAAGGTCTTGACTCTGAACCCCAGAAGTCTGGACTTTGATCTCTCTTCTTTTCCACCTGCTCCTGTCCTCACTCAGGAACAGAAAAGGCTGAAGGCTCTCTGCCCTGTGAGAGCTTTGAGCGCTATGCAGAGAACAGCTGAATGGAGAAAAACAAATCAACTGTTTGTGTGCTTTGTTGCACCAGCTACGGGGAAGGCCCTATCAAAGCAGCGCCTCTCACACTGGGTGATGGTGACCATAAAAAGGGTGTACAGTAGCAACGGTCAACAGGAGCCCTCTGGAGTGCGCGCTCACTCCACTCTGGTCTTGGCCACCTCGTGGTCACTTTTCAAGGGCGTACAGGTTGCAGACATCTGTGCTACTGCGAACTGGAGCTCAATGAACACGTTTGCAAAGCATTACAGTTTGGATGTTACTGTGTGTGATATCACTCGGGCTGTCCTTTCTAACACTCAGTAGAAAGCAGCCTTGGGGATGCCTGCTGAATAAAGGCGGACGTTCACACTAGCATGCATTTTAAATAAAATGATTATTATTATTATTATTATTATTATTATTATTATTATTATTTTACTGCACATTTCAAGGGCGTAATTGAATTACGTTCCCATAGCATTATGTTGCACCAAGTGACATGACTGATAAGGGAACTGAAAGTTATGCACCATAACTCATGTTCCCTGAAGGAAGGGAACGAGGTGCAACATACCTGGCCCTTTCAATGCTGAAAGCTCGGTGAAGTGCATTTTGGAGATCGATGGATGGGCGTCTGCTCCTTAAGTACCCAGAGGGCGGGGTCTCTGGCGTGACGCTGACGCCCCTGCCGTAAAGGCGTGATTGTATTCCTTCAGGTAATCGCACGGAGGTGCAATTCCCATAGCATTATGTTGCACCTCGTTCCCTTCCTTCAGGGAACATGAGTTATGGTGCATAACTTTCAGTTATTTCTGTCTACCTTATCTTGTTGTCCATAAAGCCTATTGTAAGACTCTTATTATGTTTTTTTGTTTTTTGTTTTTTTTTTCAAGCACATTGCATTTTGGAATTTTTGGTGCATGAACTGTCCAATACTCGTTTCACAATGCAAGGACTTAACTGCACATAAAACAGTATGTTGAGCATTGATTCATTCTATTTACTGAAAGAAAAATAAAGTCTAACCTGTCAGCTCATCTCTTGAGAGCAAACTTCCTCATGAAATGAATCTATTATGAACAAATCAGAAGTCATCGGTCTGACTGTTTATCACTGGATTACAGATCACTCGTTCATGAATGTTAAAAAAACTAATTAATTATCAACGTGATCACACTATGCTTCAAAATGAGATTTTTTTTATGTTTCTGATGTACGCTACTTATGAAGTGTTTTGCACTGTGTACAAATTTTAATAATCATTTTCACTATAGGTTTTTTCTGTGTGGTCATGTAGATTTGTTTAATGTTTTTAATAAGAATAGAGCATCAAAAACTGTCCATTAGGACTGTTTTAAAAAGGGAAGCTATTTGTAAACCTGCCAGTTTAATGTGTGGTTATGTCCTATTCTATCATGTCGTTGTTTACTGTATTTCTCTTGGAAATATTGTATAACTTTTTCACTTTTTGGTACAGGTACTTTAGTTTGTACCCTTATTTTATGGTATTTCTTTTATTTTCTTTTAGTTTTTTAAATGTATTTATTTATTTTGCGAGTCAAATCGGTTCTTCTCATCCTGATAATCATTCTATTGCATTGCTGACCTTGTGTTAACCTGCATATGACAAATAAACATATAATAACATTGTACTTTGCATTTGTTTATATGTAGTACATACATTTATCCACTAGAAGGGAGTCTACACTAGGTAACAAAGAAAAAAAAAAAAACGTTTTGGATTTAAAAATTATACTGTTTAACTTTTATTGTTGCTTTTGTGGAATTTGTGAAGCTATATAGCAATATTTGTTATTTTTACAATATACTATATTTATTTTCCCATCAATCCATTTTTTTTATTTTCTACCAGTCTGATCAGCCAAATACAGAATCTTATTGAAACTGATATTTATGTGCTGTTACAATAAAGACTTAATGTTTTTAGAATGAGTATTTTTTTCACTCATGTACTATTATATTGTTAGTATTTGCTGGTTGTTGGCTGCGACTCCTCTTTGACACAACGTTAAAGACCATGTAAAGTGAAATTAAATTTGTGTTTTTAGTTTGTCACATGGCATAAATATGTGTTATTAATCACCCATATAAATCTGACTGATTAAAAACATTGTTTTCCTTATAAAATTAAGTGTCAAAAATCATGAAAAAACATGATTTTGCCTTGCCCTGGAACGCTAGGGGCGTGTCAGTGCGTGGGCGTGGTTTCAGCGCAGTACTGCGCCGTGTCCAGCCCCCTTCAGAGCTGAGCTGTGTGGGGAGGCATACGGGGGAAGCAGAGATCCACCTGCTCCGTTTTTATCTGAGTTCTGGCTTCCAGCAGCTTCTTTTTCCAAGAGTTACGCTGTTTTTAGTGCACTAACAACTCTGGTTATGTTTTTAAAGTTGAGGACACATAACTCCGCTGTTATAATCAGCGCTATTTTAGAAGATGAGCGGACTCGCGGTCCGACCCGGTCACATCGCATGTGGGGTCTGTGTTGGTGATTAAAATAAAGAGTAATCACGTTGATAAGTTCTCTCATCTGTGTTACTCCTCTCGAGTTCAATTATGGATCAACGTTGTTCTTGGGTTTTTAACAGACATTTATTGTAGACAAACGTGACTTACATTGCCCCAAAAATGCCTGTTAAAAACCCAAGAACAACGTTGATCCATAATTGAACTCGAGAGGAGTAACAGTCAGAACTCATTGGCCACATTAACTCCAGAGGAATAAAGACGATTTTCTACAGCTTCTTCTTACAAAAAGAAACGTAAAACACCCCTTTGTCTTCAGGGGGAAACTTCTTGTACCGGTAGTAGTCTCTTCTGCAGTAACGGTTCTCTAACGGTTTCCATGGCAACTGTGTCAATCAATCTTACGCCAAGGGAAACAACGTGGCATGCGGAACAAAAGATACGTTCCCCCATACTGTACATTTCAATGCATTTTAACAGAAAAATGAACCTTAACAACATAAATTACTGAAAGTTGTTACTTATCGATTATTAAATGTTTTATATTAAACACTAATATTTATTGCTCTCTTTAACTGAATATTGAATAATGCATAAAATGAGATCTGCCCTTGATGGCAGCTACACTCCCACCAAATCACTTGTGATTTCTATTATAACTCTATTATGAACTTGTGAGTGGGTCTATTCTGCCTCTAGCAGTGTAACTGTCTTATGAATAGGCCTGTCCAAATGTACTTGTTTAGTGAGTCTCTTTCCATGACAATCTAATACAGAGTCACTGATCAACTGCTGCACCTTGCGAACACATCCATCTTCACTTGGATACACCGCTGTGACCTTAGCGAGTTTCCACTTGTTTCTAGGCGCTGTGTCATCTTGCACGATCACTGTGTCGTTGACTTTAGCATTTCTCCTTGTTCTTTGCCATTTAGTTTTTGCTGTAGTCTCACGTCTGAATTTCCTGCATTTCACACAGTTGTAGATATATGAGCCTACTGCTCGACTACATCCAACTATCCAAATGCCGTTTGCTCTTAGCTCATTTATTGTCATGCCTCGACCTTGATGTTTCACTCGTTGATGATAGTGATCGATCAGCAACCTTGTGACGTGGCTGGTCTTTGGTAAAATAGCTGGATACTTGACGTGTGGGTGTAACGTAGCTTGCTCTAATCTACCTCCCACTCGGAGGACTCCTTTGTGGTCCAGGAAGGGATTGAGTCTATAGAGTATGTTTGTCTTGTCTTCAGTTAACTCTTTTCGGGACTGAAGTTCCTTGATTTCTTTGGAGAAGGCTGACCCTTGCATGGTTATGATTCTAAGTTCAGCTTCTTGTCTTTCTTCAAGACTTGTGGCTTCATGGGTTTTTCTTTGCTTCTGCTTAAACTCTCTTCCAAATCTGATAAGTCTTGCAATAGCCTTGACTAGTTTTGACCAGCTGGAGAATTTCACAAAACGTTCTGCCAGAGAATCCACCCTTGACGACGTATGGTGTACAACTACTTTGCATACTTTGGGGTCCTCTGATTGAAGTTCTCCCACCTTAGCCTCTTTATTGGGAAGCTCTTCTTGCCAGAGAAAACTTGTTGTAGTGAAGCATAAATCCTCTTGAGAGAGGTGAGAATCTTCCACTTTCTTTTCATTGAAATCAGCCTCAATCACTTTGATCACATCTGATGGTGTGACAACTTCTTTGACTTGGGTGCGACAAACGTAGTGCACTTCTTTGACAATACTCCTGTGACTGCATCCAATAATGTCTCCATAGTTCACACAAGGATCAACACCTCCAACTATTGTCCAGCCGAGATCTGTCTTTTGGCCAAAAGGCTCATTGTCTTTTCCTGACACAACTGCTCTAGGTACCAGTGCTTGTGAACAGTTATAACCTATCAGAAGACCAACATCACATTCAATCAGAGGTGCTATTTCATCAGCGAGGTGCTCCAAATGTGGCCATGCTCTCGCCGTCTTGGGTGTTGGAATATGGTTTAAATTGGCAGGGATGAACTCTCTTGTGTATGTAGTAGGAAGGGAGATTTTCTTTGATGAGTAGAAACCTCTGATTTGTAGCCCTGAGATCCTTTGACTTGGAACAACTTCCTCTTTGTATGACAATGTAGAGAGCTTTAACTTTACATCTCTCTTTTCTGTATCCAGAACGTCTGCCTTTTCTTGCAAAACAAATGTAGTGTCGCTCTGAGTGTCCAGAAGGGCGTATACTAGCATTTCTTGTTCTGGGTTGCTTACTGTGGATAACCAAACTGGAATCACTGTAGATGTGAGATCACTCTTGTCACCTTGAATCACACGGTTTGAGATTGCCTCACTTAAAGTTTCTTTACTTTGTTCTTTGGTTTGTTTGGTTTCCCTGGCTTCTTTCATCCCTTTAATTTCTCTTTGTTCTTTATCTCTGTCCTTATTTCTTTTGAATTCTTTGTCTCGTTCTTCATGAAGGCACGTTGGGTGTTTTCCCTTGCAGGTGTTACAGATATTCCTTCTTTCACATTTCTTGGACAGGTGTCCAAAGCTGAGACATCCAAAACACAGTCCTTTTAGCTTCACAAACTCCACTCTTTCAACTAGCGTCTTTTCCATAAACTTTCGACATGTGTGAATGCTGTGATTTAATTTTTCACAGAATACACATTTGTTTGTTTCTGTTTTCTCTTCTGAGCTGCTTGCAAACACCTTTGCTCCAACACTTTGAGCCTTTGAGGGTTTCAACTTCTCTGAGTCATTTGCTTTAAGTGCATGTAGTGATGTCACTGGGTTGCACGCTATCTTGGCCTCTCTTGTGATAAAGTCAACAAAGTTGCTAAATGTTGGAAATGAACCATACTCCTCTTCAATCTGAATGACTTTTCTATTCCATCTTGCTGTAAGCCAATCAGGAAGCTTGCTGAGCATTCTCTGGTTCTCACTACAGTCATTTAGAACCTCAAGACTTGTTATCTGAGACATTGCTGCTTCACAGCTCCTGAGAAAGTCTGAGAACTCTCTTAGTTCAGTACTGTCCCTTGGTCCAATTTTCGGCCATGATGAAAGCTTATCTCTGAAGGCTTTGGCGATCATAAATGAACTTCCATATCTTTCCTCCAGAGTGTTCCAAGCTGTGTGGTATGCCAAATCTGTTTCCAGCAGGAAGTAACCTTCGATAGCCTTTCTTGCGGGACCACCAACATACTTTCGAAGATAGTAAATCTTTTCACTTACTGGGATGTTCTTTCTTTCAATAAGCATTTGAAAAGAAATTTTCCAGTCCTTGTACTTGATAGGATCACCACTGAAAACAGCGGGTTCTGGAACTGGTAGACGGCTAACGTTAATGGACTCTGCTAAAACCTTAGCTAGTACCATTATTCCATCTTCTTGTGTGGCATAACTAGGTTGCTGACTTGAGGTGACTTGTGACCTAATAAACGGCTGTGCACTTGGATTGAGGTTTGAAGATGCAAGCTTTGGTTCAGGTTGGCTTATTGGATTTGATGTGGTCCTTCTTGGTTTGCTCGTACCATGCAGAAGCCCTGATATTTCGTCATCTGAGTTGCATTCTTGCTCATACACTTTCAGCCGTGCTTTGGCAGCGTTCATTTGCTTTACAGTTTCTAAACGTTCAAGCTCTCTTCTCCTTTGCTCTAATGCTCTTTGAGTTTCAGCGTTCTCTGCTTCTTGTTTTGCAAGCCTTTCCTTGTTTTTTAATTCAAGCTCTTCGAGTTTCTTTCTTTCAGACTCCATTTCTTCCATTATCTTTAGAGTAGCTTCCATTGCAGCCAGTTCTGCTGCTGCTTCTTGTCTTTTGACAGACAGCTTGCTTGAGTAGCTTGAATGTGCACTACTTGGTTGTTTAGAACTTTGGGAGGCTGTTGAGGTGAACACGGAGCCAGCTTCGCTCCATCTCACCGATCGCTTTTCTATATCTTTCTCATCTTGGGAGGCTGCTGAAGTGAACACAGAGCCAGCTTCGCTCCAACTCACCGATCTCCTTTCTACATCGTTCTCATCTTCTTTTGGAGCCGTGCTTTCTTGGGCTTGTTTTATAATCTTTTGGGAAACTTCATCACACGTGTCCACTCTGCGACGAGTGTCTCCATCAGGTGTTTCATAATTGCGCAGCTCTTCATAAACTTGCTTCACTTCTCCTGAAGCATGTTGGATTTGAACAATGTGAAGATGCAAATTTGTTTTAATAGGTGCATCAAGAGCTCTTTTAGCCTGTTTGGCAGCAGTTTTCCATTTTTCATAACTGAACTTGAAACGAGTTTGAAGCTTGTTTAATCTTTCTTCATGCAGTGCTTGGCCTTTCTCTGTGCGTTTTCTCTGTCTTACACTTTTCCTCAAACTCTCTGCTGAAACAGCTTGACTTGTGCATGGCTCTAATGGGTTACTATCTGCAGCTTCTTCTTCATGATTTCCTTCTCGCTTCAACTCCACCCCTTCAGCATCACAGTCCTTTTGCATGGCTTTCTCACTGCTCATTGTTTACTTTGGGCCTTATTAATTCAGTTTAAGTTAGTGCCCTTATATTAAAGTTTGTAGTTTTAACTTAGCTTAAATACTACCCTTTAATGTGTTTATAAACTTGAATAATCCCCTGTTCTTCCTTTCTTTTCAAAATGAACCTAAATGTGGTGAGTTTAATTTCCCTTTTAAATACCACCCTTTGAATACATTTACAAACTGAAATAATTTTCTCTTCAAAGATCAAGTTAAGTGTGGTATTATGAACCTTAAATCAGAATAAAAAATCTTTCATTTGTTACAAACAGAAAATAATTTCAATGTCAAACAAAATTATACAACTTAATGCACACTTTTTCTTCTTTTGTTCACACTTAATTTGTTTGTATGAAACAAACAACTTCTTAACTTTAAACTTGTGCCCTTTACAGCAGGTTACCCTTTTAAGCACTTAACAGAGTCCCTTCAAAGTTAGCTAGGTTAATTCAACTGTTCACCATTAACTTATCTTAAAGGTGTTACTTGAGTAGATCAACCACGCTAAACTCCTGGACACTGCTGCTTCTGATTTGGGTGATGCTGCTTGCAGTACAGCACGTCTTCCTTTGATCCCAGAGAGTGACGTCACCGTTCAGCGAGTGTTCCTTTTCGGCTCCAGCTGTGGCGGGGGCTTCCCTCCTCCTTCTCCTCCTCTGCTCCTCTCTGCTCCTGGACTCCAGCACGCAGGTGTTCTCTGACGCACGTATTCAGCCGTTGACTTCTCAACCGTTAACTTCTCAACCGTCAACTTCTCACTGTGGACGCGCAGGCTTGACTTCTCTGACTGCGACACGACCAGGCGCGAGTTCTGACTGTTGCACGAAGCGGCAGGAAAGGATGAGTTCTGACTGTTACTCCTCTCGAGTTCAATTATGGATCAACGTTGTTCTTGGGTTTTTAACAGACATTTTTACATTGCCCCAAAAATGCCTGTTAAAAACCCAAGAACAACGTTGATCCATAATTGAACTCGAGAGGAGTAACAGTCAGAACTCATTGGCCACATTAACTCCAGAGGAATAAAGACGATTTTCTACAGCTTCTTCTTACAAAAAGAAACGTAAAACACCCCTTTGTCTTCAGGGGGAAACTTCTTGTACCGGTAGTAGTCTCTTCTGCAGTAACGGTTCTCTAACGGTTTCCATGGCAACTGTGTCAATCAATCTTACGCCAAGGGAAACAACGTGGCATGCGGAACAAAAGATACGTTCCCCCATACTGTACATTTCAATGCATTTTAACAGAAAAATGAACCTTAACAACATAAATTACTGAAAGTTGTTACTTATCGATTATTAAATGTTTTATATTAAACACTAATATTTATTGCTCTCTTTAACTGAATATTGAATAATGCATAAAATGAGATCTGCCCTTGATGGCAGCTACAATCTGTGTCAGCAGAGTCATAGCGTTTCACGGCGCGCGTGGCAGGATTTCAGCTTCACGCGGATCGCCTCTCACACACACACACACACACACGCACGCGCGTAC
>JBBPBX010022267.1:15066-41581 GCA_038048925.1 Garcialebias charrua
GGATCAGGTGTAGCCGGGACTTAGTGGCTCCTGCCTGGGTGAAGGTTCAGGCAGCCCCGCCGCGCGCACGGTTCATCTGTAGCCAAAAAAGCAACCCTGTCTAAGACAATGTGTATGGGCGTGCGGTTTCCTCCTCTCGTGTCCGCGGCACAATGTTCAGGCGTTTTGACCAGCGGTTGTTCACTATTTTAAGAAAACAAGCTTCTAAATTACAACTCGCTATCATTACGAAGCTCCTCGGCCCCTTGCTTAGCCCCTGCATCCGGTTAGGGCTTTTTGCCGTCCAATCAGAACGCTCGTTTCAGGCGAGCTTTGCGTGATGACGTCAACTTGTAAAAGGTCTATTGTGGTGAGGGACCAACTGCCCAAATCCAAGGCCATAATTATGGATCAGAAGATTTGTACAGAGAGGCTCAGAAGCAGTTTCACAGAAAAGGCAGAGCAGCAAAGCAAAGTGTAGAGGAAGAGAAGGGGAGAAGCGTCCATGCCTCCAGACACACCCTGATCACTCCCTGATCACTGGCACGAGCAATTAGTAGAGCAAAAAGTATTGCACTTTGTTGGAGTTCTGCCCTCTTGTTACCGGCTCACTTATTGAAGATGCTTGTGTTTTTGAATCTTGACTTGTTTACACAAGGCTCACTTATTGAAGATGCTTGTGTTTTTGAATCTTGACTAGTTTACACAAGGATCTTCAACAAAACAATTCCCTGAAATGGATGCACAAACCAGTTTATCTTTAAACTGCCTCTGGTCATTCATAAATCACTGAGCTGGACACGTCTTGCACAGACAAGAGTTTTCAGAAATGAAGCAAGCCAGAAGAGGCAAGTAACAGAACTCAGCTGGGTTGATGTGAAGCTCAACACAATGAATGTGTGACAAACATCTGCTTTGTATAGGTTTCAAAACATGATGAAATCATTTAGTTTAAACATTCTTTTTGTGGTTAGCTATGTTTTTAAACTACATGCACAGTTGTATTAAATTTTCCTTGGGCACACAAACCAGATGTCGTCTCTTCATCACATAATGAAGTTTCAAAGCCATCTCACCTTTTCACAAAAATAACTGTTTTTGTAACGTGATGAAATAACAGTTATTTTTTCCTCTCTCTTGCAACACAATCTTTCTGTGCATCATTATGAATCTTCCTTCTGTAATACATGTGAAACCCAATTAGTTCATTCATGCTGAATGTTTTAGTCCTAAAGATCAGAAGAACATCCAGTCAATGCAAAGGTTTACTCAACTCCCAGTGGTCTTATACGTTCAGCAGCCTCAGCACCACAGGCATACCATGGACCATGGTTGTGCTGAAATGTTCTTTTAGGAGAGAAGAGTTTTTTCCTGCAGTAGACTAAAAGCAACAAATACATATAAAGGGCATTGTGGTTTGTGAACACAAAATAAGCAGCATATAATATTTAAATATGCCAAACTGTTGTAAAATCCAGATCAAAATCAAGATCCTTTTTATCAGAAAGGTCAACTAAACTCTCATGTAAAACCAAACCAGCATTTCAACTCCAATATTTTCAGCTGCACTGACCTGCTGGGTGAGGAGAGACAAAGAAAGCTGGAAATGTGAGGTTCTTTAACAAAACCAGTGAGTAGAAATGTCCTCCAGTGTGTCCATTCCTCCAGACACACCCCGATCACTCCCATTACTGATTCAAACCTCAGCAGCTCCAACCTGAGAGAGAGGGGTGGTCACAAACAAATTCCCCCTACAGCATTAATCTTTATCTCATGACATGCCATCAGTTGACTGACAGGTTCACCAACAGTGTAAAGGTATAAAAACACTGTGTTCACTTTTCAAAGGCATCCTTCTTTCAGCAAGTGCTACTGCTACTGCTGCTGCTGCTACTGCTGCTTGGACCAAACATCACAACAAGGTCAAATCTGACAGTTTTTATTCATCAATACAGAAAGAAAAAAGTCACTCTACACCTGATTATATTTATCTGGTGTATAATAATAGTAACAAGACGTTAAATATAAAGTCTTGGTGTTAAAATGAAGTTAATGTTAAAAACAACAAAAGCTAAATTTATTGTTTCTACTGTTTTAGGATATTTAAAACTTTTAGTGACAGTCCATTTAAAACATGTTTCATGATTAATTATTCATATTGCAGAGTGAATAATTTTGACTCTAAGTTTCTGTCTGAACTGTAAATTAACTCTAATGTTTGCACAGATGTCATCAGGTCTGCTCGTCTTGTTGCTCATTTGTGGATTGGGGATCACAGGAAAAGTAAGTTTACAAAAATATTCATTTTTTTGTAAATAAAATAAACATAATACACTTTAGTGTTGCTTTTCTGGGTTACGGTTTGGAGTAAATAAAAAAAGTAATAAGATTATAATATTTACCAGAAGAGAACATATTGGACCTTTTTAATATGTTTAAAATAAAACAAGTGACATAACTTACTTAAATGAAATTTTCTTCATAAATATTGTTGGTGCTCGTCTCCTTGTGTTTCATTTGTGATCAACATTCATGTTCACAACAAACAGGTTGAATTCTGTTTCTGACTCGGTGCTTCTTTACATCCACAGGTACTTTGTTCTAATCAACCAGGTTGGTGTTTTTCTTATTTTGTTCTGGTTAAGTTTTAAAAACAGTGCACCAGACATTGTGAACAACAAGTTTTTTTGTGTTAGTCCATCCATGAAACCACAAAATGTTTAGTGTGTTGAACAAAACGCTCCACAAAATGTTCTTTAAACCAAGTTTGTTGTTGGATTCAAATCAATAGAGACATAAATGTAGAAGCACTGAAGAACTTCTTAGCATTTGTTCCTTCTTCTTCAGTTTGTCTGATGTTTGGTGAACTATTCCTGCCACAGTTCAGAAAAACCCAGGTCAAATATAAATCAGGATGTGCAGCTCCATTGGCAATAGTTTGTTAGGACTTTTGGTAGCAACAATTTGTACGAGTGACACCAAATCAAATCCAGACATGTTGATCTCAGACAAACTTCAGAGTGGAAACATCATTTAAACAGGACACACAAAGTTGGACTTTATATGTCTGAACTGGCATTTTAAGATTTTTAACAGTTTTAACAATCACAGTTTAAGTTTTATAGTTTTTAGAGACTTTCCCACAGAATGTTCAACTTTTATTATGTTTAATCTTTACAAAAGTCTTTGAAAAGGAACTTTCTAGTCCCTCAAACTTTACACTTCTACAGTTTATAAATCAAAATGTACACTTGTTGTTTTAATTTAAATTTAAGCTGAATACATTTGAACTCTTAATCTTCTCTCCTAAACCTAAAGTGTAGAGTCTTTAATAATTCATATTGCACAGCAAATTAACTGCAGATAAATAAATGGTTGTATTTCATGCAACAGTGTCACATTATTAAAAACCTTATTTTGGTTAGGGATGGGGCCGATCCGATCCAGTATCGGTATCCGATATCAGCATATTTTAATTATCAAATTATCTGATCCAACCTGCCGATATTTCCGATCCAGTTTCAAAAAGCACTTGTGTTCCACCATATTCTGTAACTGCCGTCTTAACATTGTGTGAGTTAAACCTAATGAAGACACTCTGGGTCTCACAACAGGAAACACTCAACCTTTAATAGCACACAAGAGGCAGGTCTATATCACAGACGTCCTTCTCACTCATGGTGCAGCTAGAAAACTGAAAAACTGCTAAGCATTATGGGAAAGACAACACAGTCCACTCCCCTTAACCACTACGGGAGTGGATTTTGTTGTCTTTCCGAAATGCTTAGCGATATTTTAGTTTTCCAGCTGCACCATGAGTGAGAAGGACAACTGAAAAACTGCTAAGCATTATGGGAAAGGCAACACAGTCCACTCCCCTTAACCACTACAGGAGTGGATTTTGTTGTCTTTCCCATAATGCTTAGCAGTATTTTTGTTTTCCAGTTGCACCATGAGTGAGGACGTCTGTGATATAGACCTGCCTCTTGTGTGCTATTAAAGTTTAGGTTTCCTGTTGTGAGACCCAGAGTGTCTTCTTTGGGTTTAACTCACACAATGTTAAGACAGTAGTCTCAGTTCAAAATATTCATTATTACAGCCTCATATACCTGAACCGTATCGGATCTGAAAGTATCGGTATCGGTCGATACCCAGATTTAAGTATCGTATCGGATTAGAAGTAATAAATGTGGATCAGTGCATCCCTAATTTCGGTCACTGACTCTTTTTCATTTATATTGAATAAAAATCAACTTTTTTTTCTGTTTGCGTAGATGTATGTGATCCTGGATGGACTTTTTATAAAAAACGCTGTTTCATGTTCAAGAGTGATCAAAAGAACTGGGTTGAAGCTGAGGTACAACTCTTTAACTGCTCATTGTATTTGTGTGGTGTGATGGTCTAGATTCACTGTTGGGGGCAGCTGTGGCTTCATGGTTAGAGCAGTCATCCTCCAATGGGAGAGTTGGGGGTTTAAGTCCACACACATGCTGAAGTGTCCCTGGGCAAGACCCTTCACCCCTCACTCTGATGTGTGTCAGTTTCTGAATGACCTAAAGCTCTGATTAGTCTCTACAGATTCAGATTAGTAGATCTAGTAGAGTTCTGTATGAATGTGCATGTGTGGAGGTAAATGAGGTAAAGCACTTTGAGTATCTTGATTATATACAAAGGTGCTATAAAAGTACAGTCCATTTACTGTTTTTGAAGTTAAAACTGCATCGTGACAGTTCTGAACTGAGAAAGTTCCTCAAATGAGAAGCAGAACTACAGAAACAAGAACAGCTGGTCCTTCAATAGTTATTTTTACTAGATGTTCCTTAATCTAAAGTTAAATCTTCAAATACTTAATATCTTGTTTTTGATAATGATACTATGGTGCAAAACAGAGTGTTTCTTATGTTGGACCCAATTGTAATTTTACGTAACTCTGTTTTAGACACCTGTAGATGATCTAAGGCAGGAATGTGTTCATCAGTCAGGGACGTTCCTTGATGTGATATTTTTCACTTGAATCAGTTGTCAACCTGATAGTTCTAAAAACTGATGACTAATCAGAGACTTCACAGATAGGTTATTACTACCATGTTAGTTGCCTCCTGTACAACTAGTTCATTACAATGATGAAGATGTGATGATGTGTTCATGCTGGCTTCTTTCCACACAGCAATACTGCGTTGACCAAGGTGGACAATTGGCCTCCTTTCGTAATGAAAAAGAGTACTACTTCATCAGGAGACTCATTGTGAAAGAATCTGGAAGTAACACGCAAACTTGGGTTGGAGGCACCAAGGACAACGTGAGGATTTTGTGTAGCTGTCTAACTAGTGGAAATAGTTTTCTGTAAATCTTTTCAAAGTCTGCATGAAAACAAAGAAGTGATATTTGAAAACTTCCTCTCACAGAACAGTGATTGGTCATGGCCCGATGGCTCCGACTTCACCTACACTCATTGGGGTCAAGGGGAACCAAACAACAAGGGTGGAAATGAGGACTGCGTGGATATTAATTGGAATGGTACACAAGATGATAACTGCTCATTAAACAGATGTTTCCAGTGTGAACAACAGAATTAGGTTTAATTTGTGGGTCGTTTTATCTGAAATAATGTATTATAGGATTTTATCTGGTTGTTCTTTATGACACCTGTTTGGTTCTGTATTGAAGACAGAACATGGTGTTCTTACATTGTTAACAGTTTGTTTTTAATTATTAATTTCAGATTAAAGAAAACAGGGGAATAATTACTTCAAATTTCTGTTATTTTGAATCTTTTTTTATTGTTTACAGGAGAAGATTACGAAAACGATGAAGGCTGCGACCAACAAAATGCTTTTGTGTGTGCTAAAGTTTCAAAATTTCCTTGGTAATGACAACATGATAATGTCGCTTCCAGCAGGAGGTCAAGCCTCAAAGATGTCCCTTCTAGAGGACAACTGGTCAAATCTCATATCTGATTCAGATAATTACCATGAATAAATGCATGTCCTCAAATGTTTTTGTCTTTGTTTGTCTGAGACAAGGCAGCATGGTAGTACAACTGGTAGAGCTGCTGCCTCTCAGCGAGCTGGTTGCCCAGGTTCAAATCCCTGTCCAGGGGTGTTTCTGCGTAGAGTTTGCATGTTCTCTCTGTGTATGCGTGAGTTTTCTCCGGGTACTCCAGTTTTCTCCAACAGGCCAAAATCATGCATGTTAGTCTGATTGGTAACTCTAAATAGTCCCTAGGTGTGAGTGAGAGAGTGAATGGTTTTTTGTTTTGTTTGTCTCTATGTGGCACTGTGATGGACTTGCGACCTGTCCAGGGTGTACCCTGCCCCACGCACAGTGATTGCTGGACATGGGCAACAGCGACCCCCATGATCCAAAATGGAATAAGTGGGTAAAGATAATGAAAGGATGTTATGTATGAGTTAATATTAGTCAAACCATCATTTAAATTTAATAACTAACATGTGATAAAACTGTCAAACTTGACAGTGTCAGGTTTGTACTCACCAACAAAATGGTTTATATTTCAGATGTACGCTATGCAGGATAGTTTGTACAAAAACTAACACACATGATTTACTTTTATTATGTTAAAATACAGGGTGATTCTTTGAATAATTTATAAATATTTGGCTAGTCAGCCAGAAGCTTTCACTATAACATTATTATATAGTAATATTGTTTTAAAAATAGAGTATGTAAGGTCATCATGTAGACACACAACAAACTGCTGGTTAAAAACAATCCAATGTGTATCCAGCACTAGATCAAATATGGACCAAGCCATTCCTGAGTGGTTTTACATCAGACATGTCAACCATCCCAATTTGGATCAGACAGTCCCAGATTTTGTCCCCTTCCTGTCTCTTGTCCTGCACAAGGAGCTGCAGGACACCAACATGTCCTGCACTTGACAAGAGCTAGCTTGGCTTTCCTTTATATGCCACGTCTGTGTGGTGGGAGGGACACAGAGGGGCAGTTTCATAGGCTTCCTGACACAGCTGGAGCACTGGCATGCACGTGAGTTCATGCCAACACTGCACTAAAAGGCCTAATATCCGGGGAGATACAACAGTATGCAAGTCTATGTATCTGCCACATATCCAGTATGTTTCCGGTGATATACGGGAAGATCTCATCTTTAACAGATCCTAGTACAGGATATCCCATGTATACCCATCCGTGATAGATCCTAGCACTGGATATTTTCTGGATACTCATACATGATCAATCCAAGTATAGGATATTTTCTGGATACACATCTGCTATAGATCCTAGTATAGAATATTTTATGTATACCCATACTTGAGATATCCTAGTATTGGATATTTTCTGGATACCTATATGAGAAAGATCCTACTATTGGATATTTTTTGGATACCTATATGTGAAAGATCCTACTATTGGATATTTTCCATATACGTATCTGTGATAGATCCTAGTATTGTATATTTTTGGATACCCAAACATAATAAATCCTAGCATTGGATATTTTCCAGATACAAATCTGTGATAGATCCTAGTATTGGATATTTTGTGGATACTCATACATAATAAATCCTAGTATTGGATATTTTCGGGATACACATCTGTGATAGATCCTAGTATTTGATATTTTCTGGATACCCATACATAATAAATCCTATTATTGTATATTTTCCGGATACACATCTGGCAGATCCTCATATTGCATATTTTCTGGATATCCATACATAATAAATCCTAGCATTGGATATTTTCCGGATACACATCTGTGATAGATCCTAATGTTGGATATTTTTTGGATACCCATCTGACAGATCCTCATATAGGATATTTTCTGGATACCCATACATAATAAATCCTAGCATTGGATATTTTCCGGATACACATCTGTGATAGATCCTAATGTTGGATATTTTCTGGATACCCATCTGACAGATCCTCATATAGGATATTTTCTGGATACCCATACATAATAAATCCTAGCATTGGATATTTTCCGGATACACATCTGTGATAGATCCTAATGTTGGATATTTTCTGGATACCCATCTGACAGATCCTCATATAGGATATTTTCTGGATACCCATACATAATAAATCCTAGCATATGGATATTTTCCGGATATACATCTGACAGATCCTAGTATTGGATATTGTCTAGATACCCATACTTAAAAAATCCTAGCATTTGGATACTTTCCGGATACACATCTGTGATAGATCCTAATATTGGATATTTTCTGGATACCTATACATAGTAAATCCTAGTATTTGACATTTTCCAGATACACATCTGACAGATCCTCATATTAGATATTTTCTGGATACCCATACATAATAAATCCTAGCATTTGGATATTTCCGGATACACATCTGACAGATCCTAGTATTGGATATTGTCTGGATACCCATACATAAAAAATCCTAGCATTTGGATACTTTCCGGATACACATCTGTGATAGATCCTAATGTTCGATATTTTCTGGATACCCATACATAGTAAATCGTAGTATTTGACATTTTCCGGATACACATCTGACAGATCCTCATATAGGATATTTTTTGGATACCTATACATAAAAAATCCTAGCATTTGGATAATTTCCGTATACACATCTGTGATAGATCCTAATATTGGATATTTTCTGGATATCCATACATATTAAATCCAAGTATTGGATATTTTCCAGATACACATCTGACAGATCCTAGTATTGGATATTGTCTGGATACCCATACATGAAAAATCCTAGTATAGGATATTTTCCGTATATATATATATATATATATATATATATATATATATACTGTTACTCCCAAACTCCCTCCTAAACAATTTAAATTTACATACTGTATACAATATTTTAAATAAACAATCCATACAGCATGTGTTGTTTATGTAAAATATTGTATATATAGTAGTATTAAAATTTAAATTGTTTATTTAAGAAGGGAGTTTGGGAGTAACAGGTGATGAGTGTGATTGCAACCTGGTACGTGTCATGACAAAAGTTGACTGAACTTGAACTATCCTACTTTGCTGTTTTTCACTTATCGCTAGTGGGCGTGTTCCCACCAGCAATATGCATGGTCCAGCGCACCTCATGGTCCCAAACACCTGTGATAAACGAGGGACTATATAAAACTAACAAACCGGTGTGTGTGTTTGTCTTTTTTTTTAAGTAAAAACTAATTTAAATTATTTTCAGAAATGCTGTCTTGAATAATTTTGTAGATGTTGAACAACACTATGCAAAACATTAAAATTTCTTTGTTTAAAAGAGCATTTATTGTACAGTAGTTTGTTTTGGGCATGTTTTATGTTTGAGTTTTTTGTTAAATAAGTTCTATTCTATTCACATAATAAATGTTTACTCAGCAGAGGTAAAAAGTAATACTGACAATAATTCACATTAGCCTTTAAAGAACCTTGACCAAAAGACATTTTTCATCTTATTTTGTTCACTTCTGCTTAGTTGAGAAAGTCCCAATTGTTCCTTTAGGACTAAGGCATTACCATCTGGTTCCCACTGAAAACCCATTCGGGGCCCGTTAAACCCATACAAAAAGGCCTAATATCTGGGGAGATACAACAGTATGCAAGTTTACGTATCTGCCACATATCCAATATGTTTCTGGTGCTATACGGGGAGATCTCATCTTTAACAGATCTTAGTACAGGATATCCCACGCATACCCATCTGTGATAGATCCTAGTATTGGATATCTTCTGGATACCCATCCATAATAAATCCTAGTATTGGATATTTTCCAGATACCCATACATGAAAAATCCTAGAGTAGGATATTGTCTGGATATGTATATTTAACTGTACACTTGCATATTGTGTGTGTGTGTGTGTGTGTGTGTGTGTGTGTATGTGCGTGTGTGTGTGTGTGTGCAAGGGGTTATGGAGAACAAGATCTGTGAGTTTGGTGGTCCTATCACTGCGTTTAGTTGGAAATCCTAACCCCAATTTGTTAAAATACAAATACCCATAATTCATAGGGAGAACGTAGGACGGACAGGAATCTCATAAATTGCGGTCAGGGAGTTATGGAGAACAAGATCTGTGAGTTTGGTGGTCCTATCACTGCGTTTAGGTGGAAATCCTAACCCTAATTTGTCCAAATACAAATACCCATAATTCATAGGGAGAACGTAGGACGGACAGGAATCTCATAAATTGCGGTCAGGGAGTTATGGAGAACAAGATCTGTGAGTTTGGTGGTCCTATCTCTGCGTTTAGTTGGAAATCCTAACCCTTGGTCAAAATACCATAATCCAAAAAAAAAGTGTTGGGAAAGTGTTGAAAGTTCCGATCAGCTCTGCAAGGTGCTGGCCAATATCTTTAACACCTCATGCCCTGTAGACAGATCCCGTCTGCCTGAAGACCACACCACCATCATCCCAGTCCAAAAAAGCTCTACAGTAGCCGTGTTTCCATCAAGGTTTCTAGGTGCGCATTTTGAAGTAGCGCAGCAGAAAAGCTTAATGGAAACGGCAAAATGCGAGGTTACTTCCTGAAATACGCTAAAAAGTTTATACGCTCGCTTGAGGTGGTTTTTGGGATGTTCGGAAATGAGCAGATGCGCACAACGACAGATGGAAACACATTTTCCGACTCATTTCTGACGTAGCGAACATTCACGTCACGTGACGTTCAGCTTTTTCCGCTCCGGACAACATGTAACATCGCTAAAACTAGTTTGCATGACAGAATAAATACAACTCGCCTGATAGCAACACATACCTGAAATATTCTCTCCATTTTGACGAGATGTGTGGCCGGGTTCTGTTTTCAACTGCTACTTCCTGTTTACTGTAGACATGCGCAGTGCTGACGTCTGACGTAATGACGCTGACGTCTGACGTAATGACGCTGACGTCTGACGTAATGACGCTGTGCGCGGCTTGGAAGAAGTGCTTCAAGCCAGTAGATGGAGAAACACTTCTGATCTGCATTAATTTGTATTTACATATTTGCGAGGTAGCTCAAATTTCGCAATTAAAATGGATGGAAACACAGCTAGTGACTGCTCTGAATGACTGTTGGCCAGTGGCCCTCACCCGATAGTCGCTAAATGCTTCGAAAAACTGTTCATGACCCACATCAAAACAACCATCATCAACAAGGACCCTCGAGTATGCATACTGTGAGAACCAATCAACAGAGGATACCATCTCCTCTGTGGTCCACACTGCTCTCACCCACCTGGAACAGAAGGACTCATACACCCATATGCTCTTTGTGGACTTCACATCTGCCTTCAAAATCATGATCCCCCAAACCCTAATGGACAAATTACTAACACTAGGACTAAGCCCCTCCATTTGCAACTGGTTCCTTGACTTCTTAACTAACAGACTTCAGTCAGTGATGATCCACAACTTCTCCTCTTCCACCATAACCCTCAGCACTGGCTCTCCTCAAGGATGTGTGTTGAGCCCTCTCCTGTTCACTCTGCTCACATATGATTGTGCAGATACCCATCCAGGTTGATAGACAAACTATCCACACTTGGACTAAGCCCCTCTATTTGTAACTGGGTCTTAGACTTCTTAACAAACAGACCACAGTCCGTGAAGATCCACAACTTCTCCTCCTCCACCATCACCCTCAGCACTGGCTCTCCTCAGGGATGTGTGCTGAGCCCTCTTCTGTTCACTCTGCTCACATATGATTGTACAGCCACACATCCAGGCTGTCATATTGTTAAGTTTGCAGATGATACAGCTGTGGTGGGATGCATCACAGATAATGATGAATCCAGCTACAGACAGGAGGTGGAACATCTGGAGAGCTGGTGCAAAGAGAACAACCTTCACATGAATGTGAAGAAGACGAAGGAGATGATTGTGGACTTCAGAAGGAACAAACACACCCACACCCCACTGTATATAGGTGGATCTGCGGTGGAGGTGGTCTCCAGCTACAAATACCTGGGTGTACACATGAATGATAACCTCAGCTGGAGCAATAACACCACCAGCCTGATCAAGAAAGGTCATCAGAGACTCTACTTCCTCAGACGGCTGAGACGAGCCGGTCTGAGAAGCTCAGTCCTCACCTCGTTCTACAGGTGTGCAGTGGAGAGCGTCCTGTGCTCCAGCATCAACGTGTGGCATGGAGGCTGCACAGTTGCAGAGAGGAAAGCTCTACAAAGAGTGGTGAAGGCTGCACAGAAGTCTGTGGGAGTCAGTCTCCCCACCATCACAGACATTTACACCTCCAGATGCAGAAAAAGAGCCACCTGCATCATGAAAGACCTCACTCACCCAGCACACTCACTCTTTGCACCACTCCCCTCGGGACGGAGGTTGAGGAGCATCAAATGTAGAACCACTAGACTGAGGAACAGCTTCTACCCTGAGGCTGTCAGACTCATGAATAAATAAATAATAAGAATAAACACTGCAAAATGTCACATCATGCTGATACTGATCTGTTTCTTGTTGCTGCGTTCATCTGTGACCATCTGCTCATGTTCGTGCTGCTGTTTATAATGATGTTTTTCTACTACATTAGGGCTTAGTGTATTACTAGCTGATGTCTCTCTTAGTTAATCCTAGATGTTATTATTGTTTTTCTCTTGCATTTGTTGTTGGATGTAACTGGGACCCTAATCTCGTTTTCAACACATGTACTACATGCGGTGCAAATGACAATAAATTCTCTCTGACTCTCTGACTCTGATAAAGTTTGCAGCTGATACAGCTGTGGTGGGATGCATCACAAACTATGATGAGTCCAGCTACAAGCAGGAGGTGGAACACCTGGAGAGCTGGTGCAAAGCCTGATCAAGAAAGTTCACCAGAGACTCTATTTCCTCAGGCGGCTGAGACGAGCTGGTCTGAGCAGCTCAGTCCTCACCTCCTTCTACAGGTGTGCAGTGGAGAGCATCCTGTGCTCCAGCATCAATGTGTGGCATAGAGGCTGCACAGCTGCAGAAAGAAAAGCTCTGCAGAGAGTGGTGAAGGCTGCACAGAAGATGTTGGAGTCAGTCTCCCCACCATCACAGACATTTACACCTCCAGATGCAGGAAGAGAGCCACCTGCATCATGAAGGACCACACTCACCCAGCACACACACTTTTTGCCCCACTCCCCTCAGGAAGGATGTTGAGGAGCATTAAGTGTAGAACCACTAGACTGAGGAACAGCTTCTACCCTGAGGCTGTTAGACTCATGAATATCTAACCAGAATGGTCACTGTGAAATATCACATCATATTGCTGCTGATCTGTTTCACGTTGCTGCTGATCTGTTTCATGTTGCTGCTGATCTGTTTCATGTTGCTGCTGATCTGTTTCATGTTGCTGCTGATCTGTTTCATGTTGCTGATCTGTTTCATGTTGCTGCTGATCTGTTTCATGTTGCTGCTGATCTGTTTCATGTTGCTGCTGATCTGTTTCATGTTGCTGCTGATCTGTTTCATGTTGCTGCTGATCTGTTTCATGTTGCTGCTGATCTGTTTCATGTTGCTGCTGATCTGTTTCATGTTGCTGCTGATCTGTTTCATGTTGCTGCTGATCTGTTTCATGTTGCTGCTGATCTGTTTCATGTTGCTGCTGATCTGTTTCATGTTGCTGCTGATCTGTTTCATGTTGCTACTGATCTGTTCATGTTGCTGCTGATCTGTTTCATGTTGCTGCTAATCTGTTTCATGTTGCTGCTGATCTGTTTCATGTTGCTACTGATCTGTTCATGTTGCTGCTGATCTGTTACATGTTGCTGGTGCTGGGTGGGCTAGCAGTGGTTCCCAACCCTGGTCCTTGAGGAACACCATCTTGCATGTTTAAGTTGCTTCTCTGCTCCAACACACCTGATCCAGTGATTTTAATGACTTCATGTTCTGCAGAAGCCTGTAAATAACCTGTTTATTAAAATCAGGTGTGTCGGAGCAGAGGAACCACTAAAACATGCTGGATGGTGTTCCTCAAGGTTGGGAACCCCTGGGCTATACAAAGGAGGCATACTTGAATGACATTCTTTGGGGGGTGGGGTCATCAAACCATAATAACAGGAGCTTCATTGAAGTCCCTCTAGGCTCTGGGTGAGAGCATTTTGCTGTTTGTCCTCACTACCCCTCCTCCTCTCTTCACCCCTCCCCTCCCTTCCCAGCTCTGGGTGAGAGCATTTTGCGGGGGTTATCACATTTTAAATAAGCTTAAATGTTGAGGAGAATTGGTTGTAATTTTTCTCAGTACATTACCTTACTTGTCAGTAAATATTATTACTTACTGTTTTTGCATAACGTGTAGTCACGAAAACAAGGTACTATAAGAAATTGGAGCGGTCCACCCCCTTCTTTTTTTTTTACTAGTGGTATGTCCCTACCGAGTCACAACCTCTTCCGGATTTCATCATGCTGCTGGTTTGCAACGTGCGTCGACTGAACCCTGGAATTGAATGCTACTCTGAGCACCTCTGCAGTAAGTTGGGTGATTTAATCTTATCTATGTTTATTTAAAAATACCTACGTTGTTTTGTACGTATGTCGCAGTTTAATATAAGTCAACTAACATAAAAATTCATGAATATTGGCGTGTACTTATTAATTTAGCTCCGTTTACAAATAGAAACTGAACCGTACAGTTTCGGTGTATTGTTGTCAGACCTATTCGTTAACATTTCGCTGTGTTTCGAAACTCAAGTGTTATTTTAATCTTTTGTCAACCCGGGCAAATTCAAACGGGCCAATGAGCGCTGCTACTGACTGACGTTGTGCGAGTAAACCAATCAAAAGCGTAGGGGGGGGGGGGTTTCGCACAACGTGATTCAGTAACAATGCGCGATTACAGACCAATCGCATGCTGTTACTGAATCACGTGGTGCGAGTCAGCAAATCAAAACCGTGCATATTGGGTGACTCATGCCAAAACAGGAAAAATTGTAATATATAATCCTTTTTCAATGTTTTATTTGTTCTTACAACCTTTTTATATTGATTCTTATCTTTTTGTAACTGTTCAGCACTTTGTTTGAAAGCGCTTTATAAATAAAATTATTATTTATTAAAGTTTGGTTGTGCATTTTGTAAAGTCTCAGACTGTATTGGTCCTGGTATAGTTATAATTAGACATTTAGTTAGGCTAATATTTCATAATGAACAATAACAATATTATAGTATAATTAACTTGCTTGATTTTGATCCAAATCTAAAATTATTCAATGTTTCAGCTTTTTTCAATGCAGCATATTAATCCCCCATCTCTTTTTTTTTTCTTTCTTTTTTTCCAGAATCACATACCAGTTTCAAGACAACAGCATTGAAAAAAGGTAAGATGTAGGAAGTTGTTACTCCTTCATTCTGGCTCATTATTGTCCAAAAATACTACTGTATCCTGATAAACTGCATCTGGATAAAGTGAATTTAATTGTGGTTGGATCAGAAGAGTAAATAGTTACCATTCTGACACCACATTAGTTTGTACACAATCCATCACTGCTGCATGCCTTTAAAAAAAAATTATTATTATTATTATTTTTTTTTTGGGGGGGGGGGGAGATCACCTCCCAATAAATGTATTTTGGAAAATATTTTACTTTTGATACTTAAAGTGCGACTAAACCGGTCCGTGTACATTCAGGCAGTTCGTTTTTTCATTTGAAACAAAAAATGAAATAACAAAAAAACCACTTGTTTTTTCGTTTTTCGTTTATTGAACCAAAACAAAAACATGGATTACAAACCGTTATCCGATTTCCGATTTTGTGCACAAAACGAAAATGGAAAAAACGGATAACGACGGGTCAGTTTCGATTTTGTAATTTCTTTTATTGACAGCGGATATGACCCGGAAGTTCTCTCTGCCCCGCAAATGTGACGTGTCGAAGCATTTGTGTGCACATTTAAGAGTATAGAACTCTTTTGAGCATATTTACACAGAACAAACTTTGTATTGTTTAAAAAAACTCTTAACGTTGCAGGAAAAACTGGTATACTACGGAGCCCCCCAGGGGACGTGGGGAAAAGGAAATTGCGGTTCCTTTAAATGGAATGTGGACCATCTGAAATAAGCATGTCACGATAGCTCAACTGGTAACGCTTGGGTTCGCCACTCCAAAGGTCACAGGTTCGACTCCCACATGGGACAACATTTTTTTTAAGATTATTTATTAATTCCAGATTAAAAAAACACAAGAAAACTATTTACAAAAAAACAATAAAAACGTTCAATTATATAATCATTCCTCTTTCTTATTTTGCTTAATGGTTTTTAACTCATCCCTGAAATTCTGACACAGAATCACAAGTTCAAGTGTGAACTGTGTCACAGAATAAACACAATAAAAACATGTATTATCTGCAGCATTGTTGTTTAAAATGGCTCAACATTACGACAATGGAGCAGACAGTACACTCAATTTAATTGAATTTTGAAATCAGCCTTAAATATAAGGATGTCCAGTGTGTGCTGCAGTGGTAAAAGTAATTTTCCGTTGTATATTTCACGTTCAAGCTCCGTGGAATCAGCTGTTCGAGCCGACGCGGCAGCCTGCGCTCTGTCTGTCCATCTGAACTTGTGATTCTGTCAGAATTTCAGGGATGAGTTAAAAACCATTAAGCAAAATAAGAAAGAGGAATGATTATATAATTGAACGTTTTTATTGTTGTTTTGTAAATAGTTTTCTTGTGTTTTTTTAATCTGGAATTAATAAATAATCTTAAAAAAAATGTTGTCCCATGTGGGAGTCGAACCTGTGACCTTTGGAGTGGCGAACCGAAGCGTTACCAGTTGAGCTATCGTGACATGCTTATTTCAGATGGTCCACATTCTTTTTAAAGGAACCGCAATTTCTTTTTCCCCACGTCCCCTGGGGGGCTCCGTAGTATACCAGTTTTTCCTGCAACGTTAAGAGTTTTTTTAAACAATACAAAGTTTGTTCTGTGTAAATATGCTCAAAAGAATTCTATACTCTTAAATGTGCACACAAATGCTTCGACACGTCACATTTGCGGGGCAGAGAGAACTTCCGGGTCATATCCGCTGTCAATAAAAGAAATTACAAAATCGAAATTGACCCGTCGTTATCCGTTTTTTCCATTTTCGTTTTGTGCACAAAATCGGAAATCGGATAACGGTTTGTAATCCATGTTTTTGTTTTGGTTCAATAAACGAAAAACGGAAAAACAAGTGTTTTTTTTTCATTTTTTTCATTTTTTGTTTCAAATGAAAAAACGAACTGCCTGAATGTACACGGACCTAAACCCCTGTGGATCGGTAACTCCTCCTTCCAAAATCTCCCTGAAAATGGGCGTGTCGAGAGACAAGGAGGGGTGGAGGTAGAGTTGTGCTTTTGTTCACGCCTCCACCAGCAACAGCCTAAAACAAATTAAACCTCTAGACAACATACACCAAGCAACAACAAAGAATAAACATGTAGATGTATTTATCTATTCCACCCATTCCATCCAAAACCAAAGGCCTAAAGAAATGAAAATGAAAAGAAAAATAAAACCGCTTGTCAGGAGTGAAATGCAGCATTTCCATATAAGGTATGCACTTCTCACCTCTGCAGGGGATTGGCTCTGCTTGAACCACCTGTGTGACATCACACATGAGCAGACATGTCACACATGAGCATTTGCACAAATAAGAAAATTAAGGTGTAATCCACCAGTTCAACCCATAGAACTACCGTAAACACATTTTTAGGCCAAATATTGCCAAATATTGCCAATTTACACAGATATGCACAATTATGTGAGAATAAACACAGCCATAGTGCTAGATAACATTTTAAACACATTCTAGGGAGTTTATCAGCTAAAAAAAAGTTAATTTTGGGTTTAGTCGCACTTTAAGTACAAAATAAATAAGATACTTTAGGACTTTTACTCCAGTAATATTCTTACAGGAGACTTTAAAGCTCCACTGACATGATCTTTTAACTTTTCAAAAAATGGCACAACATATATAAATATTAAGATAGACCTCTGACCGTTTTTGCTAAAATAATGTTCAATGAATGAAATTTCCTCTCAAAATATTTTAAATTTAGCGCCGTTTTTTTAGACCGTAAATCCGGATTTTCCGGTCACGTGTCAGCAGAACCGATCTGACGTCACGTCCGATACTGAACTCTGCTCAAACCGTACATTGAATGGACAAAAATATAAACGCATCCGTCGAATTTAGCCAATTAAAACTACATTTTATTTGATTTGGCTTCAGTTCGTGGAGAAAAAGTTATTTTGAGTGATGCACAACGAACGGAAAGGTTTATATTCTCCGTGTTGCTTTTTTTTTTCAAGGGAGGTTTCACATTGAGCACCAGATGGCAGCAGAGCTATCGTGATAACTCTTACAGAAGCAACACGGAGAATATAAACCTTTCCGTTCGTTGTGCATCACTCAAAATAACTTTTTCTCCACGAACTGAAGCCAAATCAAATAAAATGTAGTTTTAATTGGCTAAATTCGACGGATGCGTTTATATTTTTGTCCATTCAATGTACGGTTTGAGCAGAGTTCAGTATCGGACGTGACGTCAGATCGGTTCTGCTGACACGTGACCGGAAAATCCGGATTTACGGTCTAAAAAACGGCGCTAAATTTAAAATATTTTGAGAGGAAATTTCATTCATTGAACATTATTTTAGCAAAAACGGTCAGAGGTCTATCTTAATATTTATATATGTTGTGCCATTTTTTGAAAAGTTAAAAGATCATGTCAGTGGAGCTTTAACTTTTACCAAAGTAATTTTATGATAAGGTACTTGTACTTTTACAAAAGTATTACTTTGAGGTACTTTATACAACACTAATTAACAATTTCTACGGGTATACAATGTTGCTTAAAAGCTAAACATCACACAAAGCCCACAGAGACTGGTTTCCATTGTGGTCCTGTGTATTCTATTCATCTGAGTTCTATCCTGATTACATACAGAAAATGCCCTTTCTGTTAACAAACTGTTCCCTGTTGAACAAACACTAACATTTCTAACCAAAATAAAATCAACATCAATTATGCGCAGACACATGCTCCAAACCTTTCAAAATGTATGCAAAGATGAAGTTGTATGAATGTTTGTGTTTTACAGATGGAACACACAGATGACTAGCAGCGAAGAGCAGCTTTTGAAAGGCAAGTCTGTTGGACATTCCTCACTGTGTCATTAGCAGGTTATTTTTGTTTCTCATTTAATGATTTTAACTTTTCTTCTAAAGACCTTGCCATCCACAAGATGACTTCAGTGCTCACTGAAGTACTTGTGGTGGTGAAGGATCTGTCCAGAGATGTGCAGTTCATCAAGAACCAAGTTGACAGGGCAAAATGACACAAGGTGGTATCCGGGGACCAGCCACCGCAACTTATACATTCCCTGTCCAGCTGCCAGTCACCAGTGAACAAGACTTCATGGGGTGGAGTCATTACTGATGGAAGAATCAGTTCGTCAAAAGATGGTAATTTATTTGATAGACTGAACTGCATTCATTTATTAAATGTAGACCATTTCAATGTGGTCTGGCTCATTTTTCCTCAAGGAAAAATATGCTAAGCTCTCTAGGCACTTGAGCACAAATTCTTATCTAAAAGTTCAAAATGTGCCACAGAACATCTGCTATTAATGAAATGTTTTGAAATTGTTCAAATACTGTATATCAGGGATGTCCAAAGTGTGGCCCGAGGGCCATTTGTGGCCCCTGAAACGATTTTGTGTGGCCCCTGACTTCAGATCAAGAATTATACTTTACAAATTTGTCCCCCTGGCACAGGTGTTTGATGTAGATGGAGAAATTCTATTTGTTATTTGGGCAAATTTATCACAAAGTAAAATCTTATAATTAAAAATATTGGGAACAATAACAATTATTTGTCTTTAAATAACAAAACTCTTAGCTTTTTCTAAATCTATCTAGTGACTTCTACTCAAAAGCTGATTTTGCTTCACTCCAATCTGCTTTAAATTATAGAATAATGTTCCTCATGTACAGCACTTTGTGTCAGCGGCCATTGTTTTAATGCACTTTATTAAAAAAAGTTGATTTGGGGTGCACCGTGTCTACATTTGGCTTTGATCTTTCTCTAAAATCACAGAGTTCTCTGAGTCAGCTTCAGGTGCTTGTAGTTAATCTTAAATATCTTCTAAATTGAACCAGGTGTTTCAATGCCTTAACATCACACAACAATTACAGTGGAGAAACTTGTCAGTTTGGTTTAAAAAAAAAAACTTAAAGTAATTTTTATTTATTTTTTTCTGTGCAGAGATATTCTTGTGCTATATTTTTTAAATGAATATATCCAAAGCTCCTCAGTTGAAAACACTAAAATGGTAGAAAAGATGTTTAAAAACCTCTTTCCTCAGAAGGACACAACACAACTGCATATTTGGTGAGCTTCCTCCCCTGCAAATTACTTTATAGACTGCTGGTGAAGGAATTTCAGTTAAAGACGTGTTCTGAATGACCAGGCGTTTCTTAGAAAAAGTAAGGTTTATTGATTAAGACACAGGTTTAAAACAGGATAAACAGAAAATGGGCATTAGGTCAATTCATGTGCACACGAACCAAGCTGCTGGATCGAACCTCTCGCCGTGAAGTCGCTCCAGGAATGCCTAAAGTGTCTCTTTGATACGTGATGTTATGTGGTACCATAAATTGTTTTGGGATTCTGCTGTTGTCCCATTGGTTAAGCCTGATAGTTGCCTTAGCAACGAGATTTATGATCCTGCTCAAGGTCTCTGCTTCCTGACCTTTATCAGTTTGTGTGCTTCTTTGTTTGTGCCAATTCAGAGGAGCAGTTCTAGATTTAAACGAGTTTTGCTTAAGTTTAAACAAGTTATTGTCCTGTGCACCTTGTGTGTGATTAACTAAGTGTGAGCCTGTGTATTGAGCATGATTTCTGACACCAAAGATGTTTTTGCTGCATGTGTGCCCTCCCCCCCTGGAATGTGTTATGTGCAGCTCTGGTTTGCTTCAAAGAGGTGGCCCGTGGGTCGAGGCCTGGCCCATCAGCTTGGTCCGTGAGATTAATGCTGGCACACCTGAACATGTAAAACCCTTTGTGGTTACATGAGACACATTTGTGAATAGAAACACTTCTACTATAGGTTTGATCATGTGAATAATATAGGTTTAATCATAATAACGTGTATAACAGTGATTTATCCTTCATCTCCCTCTCTCGGCCTATCAAAGATAGGCCGCAACCACCAGCAGAGCACCAGGGGCCCCCGCAGAGGAACCCCATCCCAACACACCAGCGAAGGAAAACCACCCACAACAAGAAAAATAAAAAAATCAAGTAATCAAACCACCAAAATCAACTAACCCTAGTCCAAACCTCCATCCGACTCCAAAACTAAACATCATCTAAACACAAAAACAATAATCAACCGTCGAAAGCCGTAGTGGCCTAATCTACTCAAGGATAAAAATGATAAATGCGGTTTCCACCACTTAACCCCTCATCCACTCTACAGGTATCTGGCCTCAGCCAAATACATTAGAGCGTCCTCCTGCGGCCATGAACCGCGCCTGGCTTGCACCATGGGAAACACCGTCCCACGAGCTTCCACCTCCCCTGTGGCCATCATCCTCGAGAACATCGCCCTCGCACAAGGTGCCACACACCCCATGAACACGCAAAACAGAACAAGAACAGCCAGCGGGAAAGCCAAGATCTTAAGCAGCACCTGAGTCCATGATCCACTAGTGAACCAGGACAGCATGTCCCACTGTCCAGCAGGTGCATCCTCCGCCTTTGCCTTCTGAAGTTCTCTCAGCTGCGTGAGGGCTGCTGTCACTCTGGCCTGGGGATCAGAGCCAGTCTCGTCAGGAATGTAAGTACAACAGGTATTTCTACCAATTATCTCACAAACTCCGCCCCTCGAGGCTGTCAAAAGATCCAAAATCAACCGGTTCTGTAAAACCATAATTCTGAGGGCAGTTAACTCAGCCGAGATGCCCTCAAACGCTTTAATGGTAGAATTAATGAAGACCCCAAAGCGGTAATCCAAAGTCTCCAAACGCAACATCAGCTTACCCACACCTGCCCACGGAAAAAGAGAAAGGATTACCTTCTCACCTGTTGTCCAATGTTTAAACTCCTGTGGTACATCAGAACCCCAGATAGAGTCGTGAGGTTTGAGAGCAATTGCTCTCTTCTCACGAACATAATGAGACCCATTACTGACGGAGGCCATAAATGAGTCATCAGTCACCGCCACAGGTGCGCACAGTCCAGTCCAGTTCACAGGTAATGACAAGAGCACAGCATGACCGCATAGCCAAGCCAGATCCTCGACAGGAAACGTTCCATTCGCCCCTGGTATACCTACGTGAACATTCCCCGGTCTGTACACCGCTTGACAGCTCTCGGTAGGCAGTGAACCCACTACTACCGGGTCAGAGTGTTGTGGATGGGTGCGGTGCACACAGACCGGGAACTGCTCACCAGGCGTCCACTCGACATACTGGCTCAGCACCACCACCTGGTCAGACTGTGACAGGTCATACCTTCTAGTGTCACACAGCGCTGGCTGCTTGATGAAACCTCTGGAGCTGTACTGTGAAAAACAAAAAGACAACTTACGCCCTAAGGGCTTCACACGCAAGGGCAGGTGGGATGCAGTGACCGGAAGTTTGGTACACACATAACACTCAGAGCTGTGGCGTCCCCTCGCCAAAAACTGAGCATATTTATACCAGGTGTTCATCTGGAAGCTGTGAGACAGGTTCAGAGTCAACTGATCCATCTCCTGAATCTGAGACCATGCTCTCAGCTTCGGGGTCCCTCTCTTGTTCCTGGAGGGACTCACTGCTATGCACCTCTGCAGACCTGGTATAACACAAACAGATTCCAGTAGTAGAACAACCAAAATCATAACCAACAGCGCCACACTCCCCGCCATGAGCAGTCTGTTCCGTCCTTCAGCCATGCTGACCTCCTCGTGGGCCAATCAAGTTGAAGCACAGACACGGGTTTAAAGCGGAAAGCTGTGAACCCTGGAATGTACAAAGATGTAGCAATCTGAAAATCAAATTAACTCTCTTCTCAGTTAAAATTACCTGACCAGAAAAGATAAACTCATGTAATGAATAAACACATAAAGGTAAACGTCAAAAGCATGCACAGTTCACAAAATCTTCTTTTTTTTTTTTTTTTCACAGGAACACTGGATCCGGACCTGTAAGGAAACTTAGATTCAAAAGAAATACATCCCCCTCCCAATCAGTTTAAATCAGAATGAAAGGATAGTTCAGAACCGTAGTTCTCCTTTATATTTAGCTGTGAAATTGAGAGATGTAACTTCAAACCCTTGAAAATCAAATCATAAGAGATATGAGCGGATGTATTGACCCCCTACCTTAAGAAAATACGAGCTAATTAAGGAAATACTAACTAATTGATCAAAATACGAGCTATTTGAGGAAAATAGTAACTAATTGACCATGTGTAGTCGCTAGAGAGCAGCCAAAGTTTAGCAGCTAAGCTAAATGTAAAGCAGTCTAGTATACAACACTCATTAAAGAGTAGGTATGTAATCTAACCTTTTAACCTTCACTGTGTGCTTTAAGAGTGATTTCTAAAGTTAAAATCGTATGATATCAGTGAATTATCTAACCCTTGATGATTTGAAAACACAAAACACATACACTTGCAAAATTTCAACTACTTTTCCAGTTCATCTATATTGATTATGTCTTAGTTTTTTAAACTCTGCTCCCTGTTCTCCTCAGATCTTTGTTGGCCACGGCACTCTTCAGGGGCCACGAAGGGCGTCGCTTCGCCACCACCTTACCAATTTTGGGCTGCAAAAAGCTATTATACCCAGCCGGTACTTTGTCCAAATTCCCCGCTCCACTGGTCAAGCAAATTGCCCCGACCCAAATGAGGATGGCAGACCCCCCTCCTCTTCAGGTCCACTTGCTGGGCTCTGCCAGTTGAAGCTGCTGGTTCTTCCTTCTCAAGGCAGGCAGGCCGGACCGGTTTTAAAGGCAAGAACAAAGATGCTTCTCAAGATGACTTCCCACAGCGAGAAGACAGGTGTGTGCAGAATGCTTTTCTCCTCCACGACCCAGAACCCCTCACGGACTGATGACTTCCACGGAAGAGGAAGTGAAGCGAAGCGGCGACAGAACCCCACACCTTCTCGACCACTCTCTCAAGGATGAAGATGCAGGACAGCCCACCTCTCGTGTGGACCTGCTCGCCCCAGATGACCCTTCAGAGCTCTCCGCTCTGAAGCTCCGTGAGATCTTCCTCCACCTGTTGTGATGACCTTTGTGGCTCCTCAGCCGGCGCACACTGACTCAGATGGTACCACGTGGATCCCTTGCCGCGAAGGCGGACGGCGTATGATGTGCGCTCAACCACCTGGAACGGGCCGGCCCAGCGTGGCCCCGGCCACTTCCGTTTCGTCACTCTCAGGAGCACCCAAGGTGTCAAAGGGCATTCAGGTCTTTCCTCCTGACGCGTATTGGAGTCAGGGATCTGTAGATGGAAACTGGACAAAAGACCTGTTAGTGTTTCCATGTATGATGCATGTGACATTTTAACAACTTCATCTGAGGGCCATTCAACATTTTGTTGTGGCCCTGGAAATGCCCTCCCCGTGGTCAACTCATAAGGAGTGAAACCTGTCCCCCGGTTCACAGAGGCTCTGATTGCCATAAGGGCGATGGGGAGAGCGTCAAGCCAATTAATTTTTGTCTGTGCACAGATTTTAGCCAATTTTTCTTTCAAATTTCTGTTCAACCGTTCGACCTTCCCTTGTGACTGGGGGTGATAGACCGAACCAAATGAGTGTGTTAGGCCTAAAGCCTTTTCAACCACCTGCAGATCTGCATTTTTGAAATGTGTACCATTGTCTGACCTGATTTTAGTGGGAAAACCATGGCTTGGAATGTAATGGTTGATTAAACACTTTATAACCGTTTTCCCGTCTTCTTTTTTCGCTGGCCATGCCTCTGGCCACCCGGTGAACGCATCGACGCAAACCAGTAAGTATCTGAATCCCTTTACCGGCTCGATCATGTCCGTGTAATCAATAATTATCTCATAACCGGGTGTCATCTCGGTTGGAAATTTGCCGTGCTCACGCGGTTTCATCGATGGTTTTGAATTATGTAAGGAACACACGGTGCATTCCTTCACAAATGCTTTGAGCAACGAATTCAAGTGCGGATGCCACCAGGTGACAAGGTTTTTTCTCATCTGGTGGGCACCGACATGTGCGAGTCCGTGTGCTTCATCCAAAACTCTCCTCTTCAGGCTCAGGGGAAGAACCCATCTTCCATCTTCAGGGTAAATCCACAAACCATCCGGTCTGACTTTGGCTCCATGGTCCAGCCACACTGTTTTTTCTTCAGGAGCCGCCCCTTGTTGACAGCACGCAATTGAGACTTCATCCCATGTCATGGTCCTCTCCTCTTCTGGTGTGACTATGACCATCTGACTCCAGTTGATGTATCCTGATGCTCTTTTTGCTTCCAAATCAGCTTGACAATTGCCTCTGGCTGTTTGGGATTCTGTGTCTGTGTCATGACCCTTGCATTTCACAATTGCTACCTCTTTAGGTAACATTAAAGCTGCTGCAAGTTCCCTCATGTCTGCCTCATGTTTGATCGGCTTACCATTTGCTGCCAGGAAACCGCCTCTCCTCCACTGCGCTAGTTCTATGTGGGCTGCCCCACACGCATACGCAGAGTCTGTGTAAATGGTAATCTTTCTACCTGCTCCCCACTGTAATGCAGAGATCAGAGCTCTGACCTCTGCCCTCTGAGCTGACTGTGATCCCTGCAGCTTCTCACACACCAGCGTGTCATAACCCTGATCTGCCTGTCGCACCACTGCAAAGCCAGCGCAGAGCTGGCCATCCTCTCCACGAAAGCAACTTCCATCACAAAACACCACCTGTCCTCCCTCCAGCGGTGCGGCGTGTAAATCTGGTCTGATTTTGTCATCCACCTCAACTCTCTTCTCACACAGATGTGGCTCTCCCACGCCCAACCTGTCTGCCATGTTCACCCCCTCGTGTGTGAATAACAAGTTAGGTGCTTCAAGTATTTTATTGATTCTCTGCTGCCTCAGTGGTGACATGGTGAAGTTCTGTGAGTTCACAAATGCCACCACACTGTGTGATGTTAAAATGTGCAGTGAATGACCCATTACCAAATGTGCAGTTTTCTGAACCAACTTAGCCACTCCTGCTGCATGCTGAGTGCAGGGTGGATGTCTCTTCTCCATGTTGTCCAGCAAACAAGACACATACATCAAAACCTTGCGCCCTCCTGCATGTTTCTGAAACAGGACGCCGTTAATAACCCCCTCTGTTTCAGACACATCAAGGTAGAAGGGACTCCCATAGTCTGGTAACGCTAGCTCTGTTGCGCTGCTCATCTGTTGTTTTACATTGATAAATGTTCTCTCGGCTTCCTCATCCCAGTCTAGCTGTGCAGTGGGGTTTCTCATGCCTTTTTGTTTAACCAAAGCGCGCAAAATCTGTGTTTGTCCTGCATAGTCTGGGATATAATTTCTGCTATATCCTGTCAGACCGAGAAAAGACAGCATCTCTTTCACTGTCTGTGGTTTTGAATGATGG
>JBBPBX010022268.1:0-19218 GCA_038048925.1 Garcialebias charrua
TCACAGATGGTGCGTTCAGGTGTAAACGGATTTCCCATGATTAAACACGGCTTGAAGTTCAAAATCACTTTTAAAGCAAAATTAAAGTGATTTATCATTTTGTTTGCAAAAATTAACATATTTAAATGATAATATATATATATTTTGAGCAATTTGATGAATAGTAGAAAAATCACGTCAGTGGATCTTTAAGTTAATTTTGTCAAATAAATACATTTGATTTTTTGGGGGGGTTATATCACGAAATTTATCGTTATCGTGATAATACTCTGAAATATCACAATATAATTTTTGAGCCATATCGCCCACCCCTAGCCTGGACATGTACTGGTTTAAGCTTTTGGACAGGTCTGGCACTGCAGGATTTGAGTCCCTCTCTGCGTAGTGTTACTGATGGTAGCCTCTGTTACTTTGGTCCCATCTCTCTGCAGGTCGTTCATCAGGTCCCTCCGTGAAGTTCTGGCATTTTTGCGCACCGTCATGATCATTTTGACCCCACGGGACGAGGTCTTGCGTGTGGCCCCAGATCGAGGGAGGCTATCAATGGTCTATGTCTTCCATTTTCTTACAGTTGCTCCCACAGTTGATTTATTCACAACAACCTGCTTCTCTATTGTAGATTCTCTCTTCCCAGCCTGGTGCAGGTGCACAGTTTTCTTCCTGGTGTCCTTCGACAGCTCTTTGGTCTTAGCCATGGTTGAGTTAGAGTCTGACTGTTTGAAGCTGTGGACAAGTGTCTTTTATACAGATATTGAGGTCAAACTGGTGCCAATAATACAGGTAATGAGTGGAGAACAGAAGAGCTTCTTAAAGAAGAAGGTACTGGTCCCTGAGAGCCAGAATCTTACTTGTTTGTTATTAACCAATTTTCCACCATGATTTACAAAGAAATTCTTTAAAAATCCTACAATATGATTTTCTGGATTATTTTTCCTCATTTTGTCTCATAGTTGAAGTTTCCCTATGATGAAAAATACAGACCTCACTCATCTATCTAAGTAAGAGAACGTGCACAATCAGTGGCTGACTAAATACTATTTTGCCACACTGTATGTATTCAGTATACTGTAGTATAGTATTCAGTGAGTACAGTATAGTATAGTATTTAGTATAGCATATTATTCAGTATAGTAAAGCATTCAGTACAGTATATGTGTTGAGTACAGTATAGTACTGTATTCAGTATTTAGTATATTCAGTATCCTTTAATTGTGTACTGTACATTTCTTTTGTTTTGCAGCATTATGAAAAACTAACTTCTAAACAGCACTTATGTTTAGTTACTTTATTAAGGTTGATTCATGGATTTTTTTTTTGTAGTAGGTGAAATTTTGCTGTTACAAACACAAATACTAAAATTTACACTTCTACATGAAGCCGGTGTGGATTGTCTCCAGACTGAACACTGACATTAAAAACAAATGCTGCCTCGTCATTTTTAGCTCAGTCTTTCATCAAACAAGAACTTCTGTGAGACGCAGCAGTCAGCAGGTAAATACTGAGAAGATCAAAAACCTTTATAATCAACTGTAAGACCGACCTTTTCTGTGGAGTCAGACCCAGCTCCTGGACTTGAGGCGACAGGAGGGCGAGTGGCCAGGCGGGGGCGCTCACAGACTTCACAGAGGATGCTGCTGCCCTGATTCAACACGGTGCAGCTCTTGCACTGCCACTCTGAGGGGTTAAAGGTCACAACCCAGTAAATAATCTATAGCTCGACCGATATTTTAGACTGATATAGACCTTTGGGAACATATCAGTGATAACTGGCCCATTATGCACCGATGCTTCTAATTTGCACCCCTAAAATGCTGGAACCAGCTGTAATTGTACAATGTATCCAGCAGAGGGCGCATGAAGACTTTCAAGTCATGTTCCTGCTGCACATTTGACTCACTACAACCAAAGCAGGGAGCAATACTGTGTAGTGTCTGTTTCCTGAACACTGCATGGTAAGTTACCATACCATACCATACCATTTTATTTATAAAGCACTTTAAACAGGAACAAGTCCACACCAAAGTGCTGGGTTATGAGGGGGTATCTGAACCCAAACCATTTGAGAACCCCTGAAAATGTCAGCTTGCTAACTTGAGAGACACGTAGCTAATAACAAGCAGGTTGGAGGATTGAAGATAATTTATTGTTGCTGATTTATTTTACAGATCAGTTAAAATCAACTTCTCATGTTTATTAAATAATTTATTCAATTTGTCTCTTTAATGCAATGGAAATATTTGTCTAAAGACCTGTTCTTTAATAATGTTAATGCAATTTTTATACTTTTAAACATGGGGAATTTTTTCATTCAAGACAATTAATTAACATTTTTAATTTCAACTTCCAAAAATTACAGTTTTTTTTAAACTAACAGCATCAAAAACACTTGAACTTTATCTACTCATTTAATGAACATAATAAATGTATTGCTACTTCTTTAAATTATTACAGAAAACTCTTTACATAGAACTGAACAGAATCGGAACAGTAGTGGTCAGACCAGGTCACAGGGCTTAATATGTAAGGGGTCTGGGTGATTTTTAAAGCAGCGGCTCGAGGACCCCCGGGGGTCCAGGGACCCCAATTTGAGAGAATGGAGCTTATTTATATAGTGCTTTCCAGCCCCCTATGAGGGGCCCCAAAGCGCTTTACAATACCAACCATCCACCCATTCATACACACATTCATACACCGGTAGCGGCAGACTGCCATGCAAGGCGCCTTTCCAGTCCTACCGGGAGCAACTCGGGGTTAAGTGTCTTGCCCAAGGACACAACGACACATGGTGTGGGGAACCGGGATTCGAACCGCCAACCTTCCGATCGGGGGACGACTGCCATTACCACTACGCCACGGCCGCTTAGAACCACTGGTTTAGATAACCTAGCATAGGCTATTGTCTTGTTTGTGTAAAACTTTATCCAGAATAAATCTAATGTAGAGGTAAAATATATATCAGTGTTAGTAACATTATCTTTGTTGTCCTCACTGAAATGTATTGTTTGAAATCTTTATTTCTCTACAAAGAAAAATAAACTCTGCTGTGCTCGATACTAATCGGACCTTCACCACATGTGACTGACTAAACAATGAACAGAGAAGAATGTTTCTTTGTTTAAGTTATATTTTTGTAACACTAATGAATGAAGAGAATAAAAGAGAAAGAAGAGTGGAGGTCATACAGACTGTGGACATGGAAGTGGGAAAGATTAGTGAGGGTGAAGTCCGGAAAGCTCTGAAAAGAATGAAGAAGGGGAAGGCAGTAGGACCTGATGACATACCAGTGGAGGTTTGGAAATGTCTTGGAGAGATGGCAGTGAGGTTTTTGACTCAAATATTTAATGGAATATTTGAGGGTGAGAAAATGCCTGAAGAATGGAGAAGAAGTGTGCTGGTTCCCATTTTTAAGAACAAGGGTGATGTACAGAGTTGTAGCAACTACAGGGGAATTAAGTTGATGAGCCACACAATGAAGATCTGGGAGAGAGTTGTGGAAGGAAGGCTTAGACAAGAGGTGACTATCTGTGAGCAGCAGTATGGTTTCATGCCAAGAAAGAGCACCACAGATGCCATCTTTGCTTTGAGGATGTTGATAGAGAAGTACAGAGAGGGTCAGAAAGAACTCCATTGTGTGTTTGTGGATTTAGAAAAAGCATATGACAGGGTACCAAGAGAAGAGGTGTGGTATTGCATGAGGAAATCTGGAGTGGCAGAAAAGTATGTTAGACTGGTACAGGACATGTATGAGGACAGCAGGACAGTGGTGAGATGTGCTGTGGGAGTGACAGATAGCTTCAAGGTGGAGGTGGGATTGCATCAAGGATCGGCTCTGAGCCCCTTCTTGTTTGCTCTGGTGATGGACCGACTAACAGATGAGGTCAGGCAGGAATCCCCATGGACTATGATGTTTGCAGATGACATTGTGATCTGTGGTGAGAACAGGGAACAAGTGGAAGAGAACTTGGAGAGGTGGAGGTATGCACTTGAAAGAAGAGGAATGAAAGTCAGCCGTAGTAAGACAGAGTACATGTGTGTGAATGAGAGGGAGGCCAGTGGAACAGTGAGGCTACAAGGAGCAGAGGTCACAAAGGTGCAGGACTTCAAGTACTTGGGGTCCACTGTCCAGGAAAATGGGGAATGTGGTAAAGAGGTGAAAAAGAGAGTCCAGGCAGGATGGAGCGGATGGAGAAAAGTTTCAGGAGTGATTTGTGACAAAAAGGTGTCAGCAAAGGTCAAAGGAAAAGTTTACAAGACAGTGGTGAGACCAGCTATGTTGTATGGTCTGGAGACAGTGGCATTGACAAAAAGACAGGAGAAAGAACTGGAAGTGGCAGAAATGAAGATGCTGAGGTTCTCCTTAGGAGTGACAAGGATGGATAAGATCAGGAATGAGATCATCAGAGGTACAGCACATGTTGAACAACTGGGAGATAAAGTTAGGGAGGCCAGACTGAGATGGTTTGGACATGTCCAGAGGAGGGACAGTGGGTATATTGGTAGAAGGATGTTAGAAATGCAGCTGCCAGGAAAAAGACAAAGAGGGAGACCAAAGAGGAGATATATGGATGCAGTTAGAGAGGACATGAAGGTAGTTGGAGTGAGGACAGAGGATGCAGAGGACAGAGTGAGGTGGAGGAGGATGACTCGCTGTGGCGACCCCTGAAAAGGGAAAAGCCGAAAGAAGAAGAAGAAGAAGAAGAAGATATTTTTGTAACACACTTGATAACTTTATGGTGAATAGTGGATAATAGAAAATGTGAACGAACTTTAGGAAGACTGTTTCAAGACATCAAGTGTTAAAACAGGTTTTAAAGTATCTTAGATTCTTGTGGGTGGACAAAGATAAAAAATGTACAGCCAGTTTATCAGTTATCAGCATTACCCTTCACCTCCCAGTACAGTATATGTACTGGTAATAGCCAAAATTTCCATTTCGGTCAGGCTGTAAAATAATCAACACAAAACAGTTTTTCCACTTCATAAAACACATTTAAAGATTTCTCAACATCTACTGCACGTAGCTTGTTTTCCTTTTAGTTTTTAGACTGCCGTTTATGAAACTGACCTGAATTTGGTGACATGGGAACCGACACGGAGCTGTCTGGAGCTGCAGATGTGGCCGTGGCCAGTCGAGGACGTTCACAGGTCGTGCAGAGGACAGCTCGCATCTCGTTCACTGTGGTGCAGTGAGCGCACTCCCATGACGTCTGACACACACTGGAAGAACAGGACAAACAAGTGGAAACTTTATAACTCTGACTGTCGCTCCGTGGTGGATGAGGTTTGTTCTCCTCACCTGGGTGTTTTAGCTCCTGCTGGTGTGAGAATGGTCCTGTTGTGTCCTTTACGGTCCGGGTGAGAGTGGAAGAGCCAGTCGCAGTTCAAGCACAACTTCTGGACGCAGGCGGGGCACTGAGCGTGGGCGGCAGCAACGCCACAGATGGTGCAGGTCTCTGCAAACGGTGCAGAAGATTCAGAGAGGACAGGCTAAAGACCACATCAAATAAACCTTCTGTTCGTTTTGTTTGTTGTACCCTGTTGGGGTTGGTGCAGTTTGTCTCGCTTGTGACTGGCTCTGGACGGATGGCGATGAAAGAGGTCATCACATGCGTCGCAGAAACGCTGGTTTTCACAAGATGGACAGACCAAAGATGAAGCGCCACCACACAGGTTACACACACTCACTGGTGGGGGCACTGAAGACAGAGGAAAACAGTCCAAGTCATCGTGCACGTTGAAACAAATTTATTCTAAATGTGAATTTACAGAAGATGCAAGAAGTTTGTCAACTCATAAAAACAGTCGGCAAGAGATAAATCATAAACCAGAGAAACTGCATTTCCTACAAAAATTCAGTGTGAATGCTTATTGATGTAGAACCTGCTGAAAAACTGCTGAAATGTAGCTGAAATGGAAGAACAAGGCTAAATTAGAAGAAAGCAGAAAGAGCAAATATTTGCTGAATTGGGTTAAAAAAGCTGAAATTGGCAACAATTTTTTTTAATTAGCAGAAAGAAGCTTAATTTACCAGAAGAAAGTGGAAAGAGCTTAAATGAGCTCCAAAAAGGTGGAATTACCGTAGCTGAAAAAGCTAAAATTAGCATAAAACAGCTAAATAAAAGCTGAAAATGATGAAATTAGCATAAAGCAGCTAAATAGTAGCTGAAACATCAGATAAAGCTGAAACTAGCCACAAAATAAATAAAAATAAAAAACTGAAAGGAACATAAGGTTAAATTTTATTGTCTGTCTAAACAGGTCTCACTTGTAAGAGTCTTCGAGGCTCAATGTGATTTATCTGTCTAAATAAAGGTTGAATTGAAAATTACCAGAAAGAATTTGTCTGAAAACAGCTGAAATTAGCTAAAAATGCTCAAAAGTTAGTTGAAAGGGTAGAACAAGCTTAAATTAGAGGAAGAAAGCAGAAAGAACACGTTTGCCGAATTAGGCTGAAAGAAGCAGAAATGAGCACAAAAAAATAAAAAAAAAACAGCTGAAAAGGCAGAAAGAAACTTAAAACACCAGAAGGAAGTGGAGAGAGCCTGTTTATACTCAATTAGGCTGAAAAAAGTTGAAATTTGTGCCAAAATGTGGAATTAGCTGAAAAAGCTTAAAATGGCATTAGTTGAAGTAGCAGAAAAAGCTGAAACTTGCAGAAGTAATCTGAAAGGAGCATAACAAGCTGAAATTAACAGAAACAAGTTAGAAGAAGAACAAAAACATTGTAGTTAGCTGAAAGAATCTGAAAGGAGCACAAAACAGCTGAAAAAACAGCTGGAATTAGCTAAAAGTAGCTGATTTTTTTTTTATTGCACAATGAAGCTGAAAGAAGCTGAAGCAGAACAAAATGTGAAAGGAGCAGTAATCTAAAGATGTGAAGAATGTAAAATGAGCTCAATTCATTTTCTTTGAGGAAAAAGTGGCAGAAAAGGCTAAATATTTCAAAAAGCTAAAGCTGCAGAAAAAAATACAGAAAAAAATGTATCAGAGTAGAGAGAATTCTTCACAAACATTCAGACGAGATGTTTGAACCTGGTGCCATCGATGGAGCAGACACACAAATGAAAATGGTTTGGATTCCAAGGAAGAGGAAACTCCAGTTGAGCTGTTCTGCAGAAACTGGTTTGAGTGACGTGTCAAACTGTTCATGCCAGTAAAGGCTGACTCGCGCTTTGGTCCGCAGGCTGGAGCGCGCGCGCTCCGCGTGCACTGTGCCGTGCGGCGAAATGCGTTTACAGCGTCGCCTCTGTGTTTATAGTTGTCGCACGGCGGGCATGGCAAAGTGCTGTTCTTTTACCGACCAGCAGGTGGCAGTACCCTCTAAAACCTGTGCATATGTTGCAAGAAAGGTGTAGAAGAAGAAATCTACCGTAGAAGAAGAACTGTTTGACGTCACACAACAAAAACAAATAGCTTTCCGCTCGCGTGCTGAACTGTTGTCTTTATTTGCGGTTTTAATGCATGGAGTCAGCGGAGGAGAAAGCGATCACGTGACTTTTGGCGAAAAAACAAAAGAAAAGTCCGACTCCAGATCAGGAATGAAGGAGAATTTAATACATTTGTGTCACAAAACATTCCTCCATGCGTCGCGACGCCGTCTCCACGACCACAGCGGCGCAAACAGCTGCAGGCTCCGGCGTGAAGAGGGTGAAGGCTGTCGGGTGAGGACCTGTCAATCAAATCGTAGCGCCCACGGCGCGCGCATAGGCTTGCAGAGTTTCAAAAATTCAGAGGTGCACGTCACACGCTAATCCCACGCGCAGGGCCAACGCGCAGGGGTGGGGACTGCGATATTGCGTCACTTTTGGAGCGCGCACCCTGGCGCGCTGCGCGACGCGTCGAGTATGAACCTAGCTTTAAGGCTGAAATATACCTGAGCGTACATGCAGTACGCCTCTGTACGACGTACGTACGCTAAGGCAAAAGCGTAGCCCCGCGCAGCCCCTCAGGGCACGAACGCGCAAAGCTTTTTTTTACGACCGCGCACGCTTGCGCGGTGTCTGACCATAAACTTCCCCGGCGCCGGACTGTTTTGTATGTTACACAAATGAATTAAATTCCTCTTCTTTATCGCTGATCGGGCCTTTTCTTTTGTTTTTTTGCCTAAAGTCAAGTAATCGCTTCATCCTCCGTTCACTCCATAACTGAAATGAATGAATTCAGGTCCTACCTGGCAGCGCAATGTTTTAAATATTTCCTGGTGGGCTGTGAGCAGCTGGAATAGCGCTCCCTGTTTTTATTTTTTAGAAGTTTATATTAACATATAAAGTGATAAAAGACCGCCGCGGGAGCAGCGATGCGAACAGCTGCTCCTCTGCGCAGCTTCTGAAGCTATATCAGCAAAACGCATGCGCACAAAATGTGCGTGTAGAGTGGCGTAGTAGAGGACGCTCAGGTATATTTCAGCCTTTACTTGTGAAAAAAGTATTTCATGCATGTTGGCCTTGGTGTTCAGGAGAAATTATTTTTTATGTATTTATTATTTACTTGGATCAAATGTTTGTATCTTGGTTTACTTTCTCACAACTTATCTGTTATGTAGCAAAAGGGAGCAGCTGTGATTAAAAACATTTAGTGAGGCAGAGAGGACAGACGGGTGATTTTTCCAGTATGAACTGGTTTTACTGCAGAGAATACACCATTTATCTTACAGTGCAGGTACCTGCTCCTACATGAAGTTTTAATCCTGTTTCTGAAAGCTGAATTTTGTGTAACCAGCTGTGTATTTCAGGTATTTCTGCAGAAACAGAACTGTGTCAGCAGCTCACCTGTTGGAGGTTTGGGAAGGTTTGTTCTCGGCATCGGAGCAGGTTTAGTCGCAGGAGGAGGAGGAATCTGAGCTTTTACTCCCTGATCCTTGTCTGCAGGCACATCTGCCTCAGAGTCTGACTCATTCTGAAAAAAAGAAAAGATAATAACTAAACTTTCCAGATGGAAAGATAAGCTTAGTTTTATCAGTCACAAAAAGCATAGGTAGTCTACATTTATCTGCAGAAACTCCATAAAACACATGTTTGTCTTCGAATGTGAAAATCAGTAAAACAGCTTCAATGTTTTAACGTTTCAATAAAAACAACATGATGTGTGACCTGTGAGAAAGTCAGTTTTACATCATTTATGACTTTATTGGCAATTTACAAAAATCCAAAAACAAATAATAAAATTTTCCCCCTATTTATTTATTAACAACATAGTTTTGACACCAGCTGGTGCAGATGTGTACACACCTTCTGCATGGGAAATGGGATGATGTCTTTAAAGGATTCGGTGTGAGGATGGATGCCCTGAACGTAAACAAGTACAAAAATATGGAATCTGCTGAAATGCTCACACAGAAACATCTGCACACAGATGTGACTCGGCTAAATCAAACCTTTAGCAGCATGTCCACTTCCAAGCGCAGCGTCATCACCTCCAGCGTCACCGCGGCCACGTTTTGAGCATCCGGCTCAGTGACATCGTCGGGAAAGCTGAGGCCGTCGATCTGCTGGTTGGTGTAACCGTACAGGTACAAAACTGTGCGACCGCCCTGCGAGGGAAACATCTGTTTAACTGTATCCAGAAGCTGCTGGAAAACTTACATCTTGCTGTTTTGTTCTCACCTTGATGGCGTCCACGGTGGTTCTGAAGACGGGGTTGTTGTGCTTGACGCTCCTCCAGTACCTGGGCCTGGTGGGACTGGTCAGGTTGCAGCCGTACTTCTCCAGGATGCTCAAGGCTTTCACCAGTTTACTTAAAGAATCCAGAGCCTGGAGCAGAGAAAATGACAACATGGTGCTTGTTCACAAACAAATCCAGGATTTATTAATGTTTCAACACGTTCATAGTTTACAGGAACACTTTATCATTAGTCTGCTGAACAACCAGCATGAATTAAAAACATGTCGACTTGTTTTTTTTATCAACAGCTGTGTTTATCCAGCACTGGAGGAATTTTACTGGTTCACAACAACAATCCACACAAACCTGTTTATTAAAAGTCAAAGCGAAAGAAAAAGTGAAGCAAAATTTTAATAGAGAGAAAAGCAAAGTGGAATCACTCACACTGTGCAGAGGTGTCATCTGCACTGACATTACAATGTCTGGTGCATTTAATTATTTTATATTTATTACTTTTGTGCCATAGTTTTTGAACTGAAATCACTTGTGCTTTGTCCAAAATGTGCCATTAAAATAAATGTGATTCTTGTTTTTCACCTGTAAAGTTTGTTCATTATCGCTTAATACAGTTAATAGTGCACAATTTAGAGGAAAAACCTTATTTGAAGATTGAATATACCATATTTTCCGCTCTATAAGTCGCACCTTTTTGCCTAATTTGCATGATTTGCGACTTATGGAGCAGTGCGACATTTTTATGGATTTTTCCCCATATTTTTAGACCAATTTTTGGCTCAGATATGACCGTTTTTCATTTTGGCAAAAATGGTGCAGTACCACTTTCGGCCGCTAGGGTACACCAACCGTTCCCAACTCATGTGGCCGACGGCAGCCTCCTCTGGTCGGACTGACTCTGTCGCAGCCCGGCCTCCTGCTCTGGAGGTATGAACTAGCTACTTTGCTGTTAGCTCAGTGTTTGTTAGCAAAATAGGTCAAGAACCACAGGAAAGATTTTGATCAAACTTACAGAATGTAATCACTAGATGGACATTTACAAACTGTTAGCTGTAGGAGACATTTGAGCTAAAATTCGATGTTTTAGCTTCGTAGATGTGTTATCTTATAGCTCCGTATTTACCGTAAACGGGTATTATTTACCAAAATAACTCAAGAACCACACGGCAGATTTTACTTAAACTTACAGAAAGTAATTACTGTGTGGAGATTTACAAACTGTTAGCTGTATGAGATTTTTGAGCTAAAATTCGATTTATTTATAATTTATTTTCGCAGCGCGCGCGACCGTTTGGAAGACGTCAAAGCGAAACAATTTAAATCCAGCAGATTTGACCATTACAGGTAGTCCCCGATTTACGAGCGAGATCCGTTACAACGAGGCGCTCGTAAACCGGAAATCTCGTAATTTGGAACGGTTGCCATGTCTCTCGTAAGTCCGAAATTTCGCTCGTAAATTGGAACGGTTTCGCTAGCGCGACTACAAACACTCTATTTTCATCAAAAAACTGCTTATGAGTGCATAAAAATGATCGGAAACGTGTGTCCATATGTTTATCTAACTAACTGTGGTGAAAAAACACATGAAAACTCAGTATTTTTTGCGTTTTTTCCAAAAATTCGCCAGCTCGTAAGTCTGGAACCTCGTAGACCAGAGCGCTCGTAAATCGGGGACTACCTGTACGTGAATTTATTAAGGAATGGTTAAGCTCAGAAACACTTTTGCTATAATGTCAGCAAACAAATATATATTTTAAAGTGTTTTAAAGTGCGAATTATAGAGCGGAAATACGGTAACCTCATGTCTTTCTCTTTTAGACCAACATCATCTTGTGCTGAAAAGTCTTTCTGGAGTTTATCAGACACTTCAGTAATTCCCAGCTGAAGTGAGAAAGGTTCAAAGTGGTGTTAAGGAAGCCTGTGCAAAGCATCACAGCAGGATTACTCCATCCACTGAGACACTAAAGTACCTCTTGTTTGCTGCGACCTGCTGTGTTCTCCTTCAACATGGCCTCTGCAGTCAGGTGACGGTACTTCTCTGAAAAGGGCAGAGCTATGGAGGCCATGGTCTGAACGTCAGCCTTCACGTCCTGAGCTGAACCCGACGACGTGAGGAGCGACTGGGCTCTCTGCCGGACCTCGTCCATCTGGACAGATGCAGGACTGCTGCTCATCGCTGTCACAAAAACAAAGAGATTAAATATGAAACATCCAGAAGCTTCTTACACGTGAGAACGACTTTTAGTTTAGCTCTGAGCACAAACACATTTTGTGAGATCTCACAATATAGTGAAGGCCTAACAGTATTCAAAAGGTTTGACCAAAAGGGCTCAAACTTTACAAAACTTTTATAGATTAATATACTGTACCGTATTTTTCGAAGTATAGGTCGCACCTTTTTATCATATTTTTCATGGCCTGCTACCTATACTCAGGTGCGACCTATACATGGCTTTTTATCACTTTCGGCAAAACAAATTTTTAAATCCAGCTCATTTCACAATTACGTTCATTTATTAAGGAAAAGTTCAGCTCAGACACATATTTGCTATAATTTTTATCAAACAAACAATTGTTTTTAAGCGTTAATCTTCTTAAAAGCCTTGCTGTGCGCTCCTGTGGCAGACATTTGCAGCAGAGCTAAACGTAGGTGCGACCAATACTCTGTTGTGACCTATACTCCGAAAAATACGGTACATGCTGGTGATTGTTGGGGTCACAAGTCTCTTCTGCTGGTATTTTAAGGATTGAAGTTTGGGGTAGTCAACAAAAATTACATTAATCCAGACAAAAAATAACAAGTTTCCCAAAATTACGACCTGAAATAGTTTATATTTAATTAATAGCATCAACAACCCCTCCCCACAATTCTAATTTGTTTCTATTCACGAGTCAGCATTAAATATTTAGCATTTCTGATTATTGACATGTTTCCATCTCACATTCAGTAATATGTAAGAATTTAAAGCCTTGTTTCTTTTATACAGTTAATTTGTGCTTTTTCTTTTATTTATAAAATAATTTAAATATTTATATTTTTGCACATTTTCAGAAACACTGTAGTTTAGCAGTCTGTGCCACGGTCTTATAAGCCTAAGGTTGCAGGTTTGAGTCCAGCTGTTTCAGGAGGGGCACCCATCATAAAACAGTTGCCAAATCTTCCATGTGAGTTGCAGTGACAACTTCTGCAGGAAGGAGAAGCTGAAGGAAGGAAAGAAGCAACATGCATGTAGGCCTGTCACGATAAAGCCCAAGATACACTCATGCGTCCTCAGGTACGCCACTCTACGCGCGCATTTTGTGCGCATGTGTTTTGCTGATATGCTTCAGCATATGTCAGAAACTATCACGCTCGCGTTCTCCTTGTTGTAATATGAGCAGCTGTGCACGGAGGGGACTCAACTGAGCTCGCTGATTGGTTACTTGCTGACACGCCTACTGAAATGATTGACAGCCAGCTCATGTAGCGCCTTGAAGACCGCGGCGGTGTTCATGCGGTGTTTCTACTATATATGTTGTAAAAAGTTCTCTCAGAAATAAAAATAATAACAGGGAGTGCTTTTCCTGCAGCACACAGCCCACCAGGGATATTTAAAACATCGCCGCACCCAGGTAGGACCTGAATTCATTCATTTCAATCATCGAGTGAACGGAGGAAGAAGCGGTTACTTGACTTTAGGCAAAAAAACAAAAGAAAAGGCCCGATCAGCGATAAAGAAGGGGAATTTATTTAATTTGTGTAACATACAAAACAGTCCGGCGCCGGGGAAGTTTATGTTCAGACACCGCGCATCGCGTATGCGTAGTAAAAAAATACTTTTGCGCGTACGTGCCCTGAGGGGCTACGCGGGGCTACGCTTTTGCCACAGCGTACGTACGCTGCGTATAGGCGTATCGTGAGGACGCTCGAGTGTATCTCGGGCTTAACTAATTTTGCTGGGTGATTAATTGTCTTAGAAATTATTGCGATAAACGATAATATTGTTTGAAATTTGACAGTACCGGTAATTAGTAATTATTGTCAAATCTAAGAAAAAATGTTGGTTAATTTGTTTTGAGTGTAGTAACTTTTTACAACCACCAGATGGCAGTATAAGACTTTGAACCGAAAAATGAATAGTGAGGGAGAGAGCAGCGTCTCTTTAAGAAAAATGGGAGGGAGGCTCCTTGATGTGACGTGGGCTGTCTCTCTTCGGTTCTCGAAACGGTGGATACTCGGTGTGGTTTGAGCTCTTTAGCATAGCATTTGTCACACAAAGATTTTAATTAAAAAAAAATCAGTAAACAAGTTCTCAGCTTCAAAAATGAACTTTTGCTTCGACAAGATGGAGTTTTTTTTTTCCTCAAGGATGGCCTGTTAGCTTAGTTCGAAGCTTTGCTGCTTTTAACGATCCAAAAATGCAATTTTGAACAGTTTAAAATGAATTTTAAAGAGAAAAGAGAAAGGGAGAGGTCAGTGAAGAGCACTGGAGTTTAGCCTTTTGTCATCCAGTGCCTTCAGTAGAAATAAAGAGACACGAAGAAATGGTAAAGCCGTTAAATTAAAATGAAGTCGATAATTTTCATTTATCATGCGATTAATTGTAAATGAGTCCTCGAGGCTCAATGGGATTAACCTGCCTAAATAAAGGTTGAATGAAATTATATATTGTTTATTGCGACAGGCCTACATGCATGGTTTCATTGCAGACCATTAATTGGTTATGTGCCCATGCGGCATACACAATACAATCTTAACTCACTGTGTGCATAAAGTCCACCTCTCCACCACCATGGGCAAGACCAAAGAGCATCAAAGGACGTTAGGCACAAGACAGTAGATCTGTACGAGGCTGGAATGGGCTCAAGGACTATCAGCAAAAAGTTTGGTGAGAATGTGACCACTGTGGCTGTGATTATCAGGAAATGAAAGCAACAGAAAATAACCATCTGTCACAATTTGCCTGGAGATACAGTACATGCAAAATCTTGCATCATGGGGTGAGGATCATCATAGAAATATGAGAAGTCAGACCACAACTAGACAGGAACAGCTAAAAAAAAAAAGAGCTAAAGTGGTCTAGCCAGTCTCCAGAGCTTAATAGCAAAGAAAATATGTAACAGACGTTTTACTTTAAGATCAAATACTTAATGATTAACAAATCAATTTGTAACTTTTATATTATGTAATTTGAATGTTTTTCTCTCTCTTAAAATGAAACTACCAGCAGGGATCAAGTGGTAGCGTATGAATGTGTGAATGAATGGGTGGATGGCTGGTATTGTAAAGCGCTTTGGGGCTCCTCACAGGGGGCTGGAAAGCGCTATATAAATAAGCTCCATTTACCATTTAATATTTTCTCCAGTGCACAAGAGCATTAAGGACATTATGACTGATTAATTCTCTGTAATAAGGAAAGTTTTAACTGTTTTGTTAGCAGTACATGTAAACTGCCATGACCCTCCTGTGAAATATTATTTAAACACAAAGAAGTTTGTTCACTTGTTAAGCAAAGGTAATAAATCAGATTTATTTCAAATCAAAATGAAAAAAAAGCTAAAACCAGTGTTTTATCTGAAACTTTCAATAAACCATCAGTTTCACTTTGCTGCCACACCATTTCAAAGGCAATGCAAAGATATATTTTTTTAATATAAAACATTAAATGACTAAACATCAATAAACTCAATTGATAATCAGCACATTAATGTGATAAAATGTGGGCAACAGGAAGGGACTTTCCAACATTTAGGTCGTAAACAGGCGACGCGACGGGACAGACTAGTTTTAGCTTCGGAGGTGAACAGACGAGTTTTTAATCCGTGACAGAGCTGCTCATGTAAAGTTTAAACACCACAGTATAGTGATGTAGTCGAGTCATTTGTTAGTTAAAGTGTGTTAAAAGTCACAAATAAGAGTCAAAGATCACACCACGGAAACCGAAACTTTGAAATAGTTTAAACCAGCTACTTCTTGCTAACAGCTTTTATTTGTTTACGCTCAGTTTCTGTTTTTTTTTTTTGTGCCCCGTGAATATTAAGTAGCTCATTAGGTCAATAACTGTGCAAATATTGAGTAAAAACCATAACACCGGAGGTCCAGTACTCACTTCATTTATTCTGGTCCGAGCAGCAGCTAGCATTGAGTTGATGGTGACACTTCCGGTTCCACATCCGGTCCAGTTTTAGATTTTCAAAACAAAAGCGGAGGGACGTCAAACTCCTTCAGTATGTGATGATTTCCATTCATTCAACCTTTATTTAGGCAGGTTAATCTCATTGAGCCTCGAGGACTCATTTTACTAGAGAAACCTGTCACCAAAGAATGATGACAACAACAACAGTAGATTTTCCATGAACAATCAACAATAGACAAACATAAGAGAGAAATACAGATTTTTTTTTAAAAATAAGTTAAAACAAAGATGTCAAAGTAGCAAAACAGACAGATTATAAAGCAGATGTAGAAAATCAAAAACAGGAACATGTCTGCATTGGTTTTTGCCAGGATTCCAACAGATTTTAAAAGCCATTTAGAGAAGTCAAGGTCGAGAGCTTCAGATCTTTTTGTAAGATATTCCAGGAAACAGGAGCGGAGTAGGAGAAGGCCCTTTTGCCATGATGCTTATTTTATGCAGATGGAGATTATGGAAGCCCGTTTCCGCCAATGGAAAGAAATAAAACGACAAATGTGTCACAATAATTCATTCAAAGTTGTAATTATGAGATACAGAGTCATAATTTTGCAGCACAGTGGTGCAGTTGGTAGAGCTGTAGCCTCTCAGCAAGAAGGTCATCGCTTCAAATCCCAGTTTGAGACCTTTCTGGGTGGAGTTTGCATGTTCTCTCCGTGCATGAGTGGGTTTTCTCCGGGTACAGTACTTTGGTTTCCTCCCACAGACCAGAAACATGCATGTTAGGCTGATTAGTAACTCTAAATTGTCTCTAGGTGAGAGAGTGAATGGTTGTTTGTCTCTGTGTCCCTGTGATGGACCGGAGACCTGTTCAGGGTGTCCCTGCCTCTCGCAGAGTGATAGCTGGATATGGGCACCAGTGACCCCGGTAACCCAAAAAGGAAGAAGCAGGTAAAGATGATGGATGGAATGTCATAATTTCAACTTTCAGAGTCCTAATTATTAGATAAATTCATAGGTTTTGACTTCCTAATGTTGATATGCTTTTACATTTAAAGATGGTGTGTAGTTAGATCTATTTAGCATTTTGTAGAAGGTTTTTCTGATCACTTGAAATGGATTGTCAGCACATTGAGGAGTTTTTCAGATGTGGTTGGACTAATGATGAAATCCTTGTTTTACTGGCTGAAGTACATGGAATTGTTCTAAGCAAAAGAACATTGGAAANCCCTCCAGTCCCAATGCCCCACAAGGCCACATCCCAGACCCCTCACCCTCACTACGTAACGGAGCCGATCAAAGAATGCCAAATAGGTTGATCCAATGTGTCGGCAGATGCTGTTTCAAGACTAATATGATCTAACAGAAGATTTTTATACTGATTAACGCTAAGATTATTTTTATTTTTCCAATTTACGAGTATGGTTTTCTTTGCGATGCATAAGGCAGTGAAAAGCATATAGGATGTATTTTTTTCTAGTATAACATCTTCAAAGATACCCAATAAGCAAACAGATGGAGAGAGTGGGATATTAATTTTCAAACATTTAGACAAGTCTTCACATACCTGTACCCAGAACCTCTGAACGGATGGACAGAACCAGAGCGCGTGAATATAATCATCAGGTGTATTACTTATGCACTGTGAGCACTTGTTAGATGGTATAAAGCCCATCTTAAACATTCGCTCCCCTGTATAATGTACTCTATAGAGAACCTTATATTGGAAAGGATTTTAAGTAAGAAAAAAAATTGGCGTCAAAAGAACAAAACAGATGTAACAGATGTTTCAACTTTTATCCTGTTGCATGCTCAATAATCCAGGTAGAAAAATCTAACAAGGTTAAGTCAGGTCATCTGGACAGATTCTTCTGCAGCAGAATAATCTGTCCAGATGACCTGACTTAACCTTGTTAAATATTAACTTTTATCCAGCTGCAACTTGAAACCTTTGGTCAATGTGTACATTTGTAGATGGATGCACCAAAAATGTTGGATAAATGGCATTGTGACAGACGTTTACCTGGCTACAAACTAAAGAATGATGACAACAGCAACAATAGATTTTCCTTGGACAATCAACAATAGATAATCATAAGAGAGGCATACAGTTTAAAAAAAAGTTAAAACAAAGATGTCAAAGTAGCAAAAACAGACAGATTATAAGGCAGATGTAGAAAATGGGCGGCCGTGGCGTAGTGGTAATGGCAGTCGTCCCCCGATCGGAAGGTTGGCGGTTCGAATCCCAGTTCCCCACACCATGTGTCATTGTGTCCTTGGGCAAGACACCTAACCCCGAGTTGCTCCCGGTAGGACTGGAACGCACCTTGGTAGTCTGCCGCTATGGTGTATGAATGTGTGTAGCATTCAATGTGTGTAGCACTTTGAGATTTGCCCTAATGAAAAGTGCGTTATAAATTGAATTCATTATTATTATTATTATAAAATCAAAAAATATTGATCCAAGAGTCACTGCTGGATACTTCATGGATGCAAAGTTGATGGTTTCCCTGAAAGACAGAATGGATTTTGTGACTGAAATGTAGCCGATACGGAAGAGCATTGCATTCACCAAATAAATAAATAAATGACTCATGATCTCATAATTATGAGATCCTGATCTCATAATTATGAGATATTATCTCATGAGATAATATCTCATAAAAGAAAAGGATCTGGGGTGTATCCTTGCCCCAGAAATTTTGAATAAAATAGATGCCATTTCCTGCATTCTGGTGTATTTTAATGGGTTGTTCAACATCTAGTTTTACCTACATATATAAACTATTCAATAAGTATTTTAGAGTTAATGGCAGAACAAGAAGTAGCCTGAGACAAACATGTAGCATTAACACATTATGAACATTATTCAAGAATTGTTTCTATAAGAACATTATCAAATATTTTATATGAACAGTAAGATACTAGCAATAACAGCATTGTGAGAGGTGGACAGTTGAACATGGAGGCCTCCACCTCTGTTTAATGATGGACGGTTTCTTTTCACAAAGATGGCCTCCTTTACTCCTCTCTCAAACCATCATTCCTCTCTATCAAGGAGGAAAGATGACTGAGTTTGTCACAGCTCCTCAGACTGAAGAAGTATTTTTGATACAAAGAAGAATCTGTCCAGAGGACTGTACATTTATTGAGCCTGCATCAGGACTTCCCACTGAAGCCACGGAGCTCGACTGTCCAACGTAAAACTAACTTGACCGCAGTCCAAGATATAGTTTACTCTCCAGGAGATATTTATCAGTACAACAGTAGACAATTATAAAAAAGCATATTACCTGTAATTAAAAATTAGTATCGGTCGATACCCAGATTTAAGTATCGGGATCGGATCGGAAGCAAGAAAATGTGGATCGGTGCATCCCTAAAGAAAATATTAATTTTAAATGGGTACTCACTGAAGAAGATGAAGAAGAGATGGATATGAAGAATCTTCTGTCCAGTGATGATGATGAAGATGAGAGTAAACCAGGGC
>JBBPBX010022268.1:20427-35328 GCA_038048925.1 Garcialebias charrua
GTAACTGTAAAATGTTTTCAGTATTCCACATACTGCAGAATTTACAACAACTTTCATTGCTTTTATTTTTTTTTCATGGTTCCCCAGCCTCAGTTATTACATAAACATTCACATGTGCAGAACCCTCCGGATGCATGCACACACATTACATTTTGCACAACCTAATACAATACAATGTAACACAACTAAAATGATCTTGCAACCATGCACCTGCAGAAACGAGAACAGAAAGCAGTAGCCTTTTGAACACTCACCATGTGTGGCATCACAAACTACCTGGTCCAGATGCTAAAAAGCCACGCTGCCCAACACCTTCTGAATTTCACATGACAGACCCTTTTCTCTTCACATCAAGTCATCTGTAGCCCGCTTGCCTGTACAAGCCTGCTCCTTGTTCACACACACCACGCTGACACACTGCGAGGATCTGCCGAGCGCCACCCTCACCATCTCTGAATCGAACTGAGTGAGAGAAATTCACTTTGGCTTTTCCTTTTTTCTCTCTCCGATGTGCTTTGAGGCAGTTGTTATGGTGATGGGATACAAAGACAGCTCTAGCAGCCAATGTACACATGAGTGGGAAGAGCACTGAGGTTGTGTTTGTGAGTATGTGCCTGTGAATGAGAGCACTTGTTTGTCCTGCGTGATACCTACGATAATGCCTTAGAGGGTTTTCAGGATAATTTACCAATAATCAGGTGGATCTGATGTGTGTTTTATTGCCTGTTGAAGAGCAGGCTGATAAAAAGCTTCTGCTTTATCTTCTTCAGCGAGGGTTCTAATAAACTGGTAATATTCTCTGCCTGTGGCTATCTTTTACTCTTTGTAACACACACCGACAAATGCACTCGTGAAAAAACACAAAAGCTTTTTTTCCCCCAGACACGTTCAGACAAGCAGGCAGTTCACTATAATTCTGAAATTAAAAAGACGATAGTCTAAAATAAGCAGATCTGAAAGGGAAAGCACTACTCATAAATGGTGCAGTTACTAAATATATTGGGTGTTATAAGTTATATTTTCTAATAACCTGATGTGGGTGAAAAAAAACCCACTAAAACACCTCCCTTCACATATTCAAATCCCTGCTGAAAACTCATCTGTTCTCTCTGGCGTTTCATACTTTGTGAGCTGACTTCGAGTATTTTGTTCTGTGTTTCTTTTTTAATGCTGTTCTTATACATTTTGATGATATTTTATTGCTGTTAATTTCATAGTTAGCATTAGTGTGTGTTACAGTTTTCCTGTTTTTAATTTATTTTGATGTTGTTTGTAAAGCACCTTGATAACTGTTTTTAACTGTGCTCTATAAATAAAGATGACTTGACTTGACTTGAATTATAGTTTAGGTGGGTCTTTTTTTCAGCATCAATCTAAAATATTTTCAAGTTGAATTTTTTTGGGGGACTTTTAAAAGTAAAACAAACAATATAGTAAATCTAAACCCTATTTTAATTAGTCATGGTCCAGATAGGATCAATAATCAGTCGGTTCTATTATGAATGAATAACATTTATTGTTGTTAACCTTGATTTATCAACACAGAACAAAAATATAAATGCAACACTTGTCTTTGCTCACATTTCTCATGAGCTGAACTCAAAGATCAGGCTTTTTCTGTCATGATCAGCAGACCCTGCTGTCCCCCATCTGCTCACATCTTTGTTCCTTCATGACATGTTCATGTCCCCTGTCTCACTGTCAGTCCCTCCTACCATTGTTTCTGCCTCTCATGCTGTAGTTTCTCTTCCCCTGCTTTGTGTTGCCTTGTGTTGCCTTTCACCCATCTCCGGCTCAATCCTGCTCGTTCTAAGCCAGGCCACGCCTCCTTTGTTTCTCACAGCAATCAGCCCTGATTCCAATCACCTGTTCAGCTCACTATTTAAGTTCCTGTCTTAAATGTGTGTTGCTGAATTATTCCACCTCTCATGGTCCCTGATAGTGAAGCCTTTCATTGTATCTTGTTTCATGCCTTGTATCCTTGCCTTGCATTGCCTTGACCCCTCGCCTGTACCACATAATCCTCACCTTGCCTGCCCCCCTTTGGATTTGAACTCTTTGCTCTAGCCATGGTAATCGACCCTGCTTTTCTCCTTTGATGGCTTCACCTACAGATCACAAATTGGCTCTGGCTTCTGCTCTCAGCTTCCGCATGCATGGCCTCTGCTACGACTAATGGACCACAAATCTGGATTGTCCCCCATGGACCATGAATAGCTTCAGCCTGCTCCACTGCTGCAGCTCACTCTTCAGGAGTGACGTCACTGGCACCAGCGTGACAACAGCACCTGCCACGTACAGACTGAGAAGATTGAACTCCCGCCTTGGACCCTGACTCCAGAAACCAAATAAATAAAAACTGTTCTTGTTTTTGCACTCCTGTGTCTAGCTTATATTCAATCCGCAACCCACCTGTCCCCATGGACTATGATGTTTGCAGATGACATTGTGATCTGTGGTGAGAACAGGGAACAAGTGGAAGAGAACTTGGAGAGGTGGAGGTATGCTCTTGAAAGAAGAGGAATGAAAGTCAGCCGTAGTAAGACAGAGTACATGTGTGTGAATGAGAGGGAGGCCAGTGGAACAGTGAGGCTACAAGGAGCAGAGGTCACAAAGGTGCAGGACTTCAAGTACTTGGGGTCCACTGTCCAGGAAAATGGGGAATGTGGTAAAGAGGTGAAAAAGAGAGTCCAGGCAGGATGGAGTGGATGGAGAAAAGTTTCAGGAGTGATTTGTGACAAAAAGGTGTCAGCAAAGGTCAAAGGAAAAGTTTACAAGACAGTGGTGAGACCAGCTATGTTGTATGGTCTGGAGACAGTGTCATTGACAAAAAGACAGGAGAAAGAACTGGAAGTGGCAGAAATGAAGATGCTGAGGTTCTCCTTAGGAGTGACAAGGATGGATAAGATCAGGAATGAGATCATCAGAGGTACAGCACATGTTGAACAACTGGGAGATAAAGTTAGGGAGGCCAGACTGAGATGGTTTGGACATGTCCAGAGGAGGGACAGTGGGTATATTGGTAGAAGGATGTTAGAAATGCAGCTGCCAGGAAAAAGACAAAGAGGGAGACCAAAGAGGAGATATATGGATGCAGTTAGAGAGGACATGGAGGTAGTTGGAGTGAGGACAGAGGATGCAGAGGACAGAGTGAGGTGGAGGAGGATGACTCGCTGTGGCGACCCCTGAAAAGGGAAAAGCCGAAAGAAGAAGAAGAAGAAGAACATGACATTTTCTATGTACACTATAGGTCTTTGTCTCTAAAATTTTGTTCACAAATTTGTGTAATTCTGTGTTATTGAGCACCCCCCCCCCCCTAAAATAATAATTCTATTTCACAGTTGTGACAAATCAAGATGCTGATTAGACAGCACTATTATTGCACAGGTGTGCCTAAGGCTGACTACAATAAAAGGCCACTCTAAAATGTGCAGTTTTATCACACAGCACCATGCCACAGATACTGTAAATTTTGAGGAAGCGTGCAGCTGATATGCTGACTGTAGGAATGTCCATGTTCAGAGAATTTTGTAGTACATCCAACTGGCCTTACAATCACATATCANCCTTAAAATAATAATTCTATTTCACAGTTGTGTCAAATCAAGATGCTGATTGGATAGCACTATTTTTGCACAGGTGTGCCTAAGGCTGACCACAATAAAAGGCCACTCTAAAATGTGCAGTTTTATCACATAGCACAATGCCAAGGATACTGTAAATTTTGAGGGAGCGTGCAGCTGACATGCTGCCTGTAGGAATGTCCATGTTCAGAGAATTTTGTAGTACATCCAACTGGCCTCACATTCACATCTCATGCATAACCACGCCAGCCACTGTGTTCATTGTCCATGACATATGCCTGCCCATATCATAACCCCATCACCACCATGAACCACTCAATTCACAATATTTACAACAGCAAACCATTCCCCACACGATGCCATACTGTCTGCTAACTCCCCTGTACAGTGGAAACTGGGATTCATTTGTGAAGAGAACACCTCTACACTATGCCACAGGCCATCAAATGTGCATGAGCATTTGTCTGTTACAACAAACTGCAGACTATACATGCAGATGAGGTACCCTAAGACATTTTCTGACACTTTGTGCAGAAATTATTTGGCTATGCAAACCAATTGCTGCAGTAGTTGGCCAGGTGGCTGGTCTCAGACAATCTTGGAGGTGAATATGCTGGATGTGGAGGTCCTGGGCTGGTGTGATTACATGAGGTCTGTGGTTGTAAGGCCAGTTGAATATACTGGCAAATTTTCTGAACGCTTTATGGAGACTACTTATGGTAGATAGATTAACATTAAATTCATGGGCAACAACTCTGGTGGACATTCCTCAGTCACAATACTCTTGTAAATAATAAACACAATACAGTACTGTACTCTCTTGTAAATGAGTCCTCGAGGCTCAATGGGATTAACATGCCAAAATAAAGGTTGAATGAATGAAAACAATACCAATTGCGTACTCCTTAAAAACCTGTAACATCCGTGGCATTGTGCTCGGTGCTGCGGTAGCTTGGCAGTTAATGCCATGGTCTTGTTATCCTGAGTTTGTGGGGTCGAACCCAGATTGCAATAGGAAGGGCATCCATCATAAAACTGCCAAACGTTTCATGCAAGTTTGCATGCTGTGGTGGACCCTGAAAAAGGGAACAGCTGAACAAAACTTATTTGTGGCGTTGCACTGTGTGATAAAACTGCACATTTGTGGCCTTTTATTGTGGCCGGCCTAGGCACAGCTGTGCAATAAGCATGCTGTATAATCAGCATCTTGATATGCCACACCTGTGAGGTGGATGAATAATCTCGGCAAAGGAGAAGTGCTCACTAATAAAGATTTACATGTTTACATGTACAAATTTATGAACAATATTTGAGAGAAAAGGGCCTATTGTGGACATCGAAAAAGTCTTGGATCTTTGAGTTCAGCTCATGAAAAATGGAAGTAAACACAAGTGTTGCATTTATTATTTTGTTCAGTATATATCACGTCTGACTGTCCACACACACACACACACACACACACATGCACACGCACACACAAACACACACACAGAAACACACACAAAACTGTTTATCAAAGTACTGTGTTCATTTCAGTCGACTTCATTCCTTTTCAACATAACTAAAATCCAAATATAAACAAGTTCAGTTTAACCATATGTATAAATATCAGTATATTTGTAATTGTTTCATGCCAATGTGTAAAATGATCATCTAAACTACAAACTCACTTAATGAAATATCAATTGTCAGGTGCTCCATTGTCACTTGGGCTCAGTAGATTTTGTTACCCACTGGTAGCTAGTTTGATTATCGGTCTGATAACTTCTTGCTTTTCAATGAGCTACAGAGTCACTGTGAAGCCAAATTTCTTGGCAGCAAAACCAATATGTGTTTCATTTTTCTTGAATTTCATTCACTGAAGTTGATCCATGTCTGAACACACAAAATGGCCTGGCAAAGATTTGCAAGTGGGATAAAATACACCTACACAGTAGTTTCCTGGTGTGTTAACATTTCTATCATTATTTTGCCAACTTTCATTCAGAAAGAAACACAGCCTTTCACCTATTCAGTCAGAAAACCTTGTATCAGCATGGGATTCCATTAATGGGAATATTTTGTCTAGTTAAAAGAAGTGGAATGGACTGAAAACAAATATATTCAATAGTCTACTATAAAAGTTGAAAACATACATTTAAACTGTGCAAACGGATACACTGTGAGTGTGTATAGACAGCCAGACAATCACTAAAAAAAATTTTTTTCAGGCACAGGAAGAAGTAGTAATATAATTTGTTGTTTTTATAAATGCTTCATATACAGTACAGTAATTTTTTTTTGCACAGTACTGAAGAAAATATATATAAAAGGACTTAAGACAAGTAACAGTCAATGTATTAAATCAGGAATATAGCAAAGCATAATTTACAAATGACATATAAATTACTCAAGAACTAATAAAAGGTGTACACAAGTCACAAGGAAAAAAACTAATATTAACCTTTGCGGATGACAGCTCAGTAACTGCCTAACTTCAAAGTTTGAAACCACTGACTGTATTAGGCATAACCCACTAACACAGAAATATCAATCAATCACACCAATGCACCAAAGGGAAATATTGATGGAACGGATGTCTACATGCTCTAACAACATATTTGCAGTCAAGTGAGCTTGGATAAAAAAACAATTACTGTTTAGAGGAATCAGTGAACATGTAACACATGCTCCAAATACTGTTGAGCACAAGTGATAATGGGACATAATTTCACTTAAACTTGGGTTAGACAGAACTGGAAGTGGCAGAGATGAAGATGTTGAGGTTCTCATTGGGAGTGACAAGAATGGACAAGATTAGGAATGAGATCATCAGAGGTACAGCACAGGTTGAACAACTGGGAGATACAGTTAGAGAGGCCAGAGTGAGATGTGGGTATATTGGTAGAAAGATGTTAGAAATGCAGCTGCCAGGAAAAAGACAGAAGATATATGGATGCAATTAGAGGGGGCATGGAGGTAGCTGAAGTGAGGACAGAGGACACAAAGGAGAGAGTTGGACAAAGGAGGATGATTTGATGTGACAACATTTGAAGAGGAAACAGCCTTTGCATTCTCATAGTCTATCTACCTGTTTCAATTCCAAACTGTTCCATACAGTTTTTGATCTTTCTGCTGCTGCCCAGCCTTTCTTATCTGTGTATTGAGATTTATTTTTTGGAAGGACCACAAAAAAATATATATATATACAGCATGAACAGAAACAAGAAAATTAATTTAGTTTTGTTTTATTTCTTAAAATAATAATATTTGATACCATTGTTGCATCATATTATAAAGGCAATAATATATTCCATAATTATTTTTGACACACCCCTAACAAACATTGCACAAATTACCAGTATTAATTAAAAAATAGGAATTTTCATAAATGTCAAGTTCAAGGTTCTTTATTGTCATTCGCATGTGGCACATGTGGCAGAATGAAATTGTGTACACAGGGTCCCAGTTACATCCAACAAAAGTATAAATTGTAAATGAAGAGCGGTAATAAGGTCTAAGATATGAACTAAGAAATATCCTAAACCAAGAATAAACACTTAATAATACAAAAACAGTAATGTCAAAACTAAACATGAGTAAACTGATAAAATCCCAGCACACAACTGTTCACAAGCTCATTTGAAACATGTGTGTGAGCAGAAAATAAGGTTCAACTTCCAGCCAAACCATGTGAAAAAGCAGGTTGTGTTTCCAAATGAGGTGGTAAGAGGCACTATGGGAGAAATACCATGCAATGTTCCCAAACATTAAAGGAAACTTATCAGGTGAGACCAGAGACCCACTGAAATGTGAAGATGTTCAGCCATTATTCAAGGAGTCTGTCATTGCAGGGCATGATAAAAACTCTAATCCTTTTTCAGTCTAACAAGGTATGAACCGCAGTACACCATATGTTATCACATATGTCACACACTGGAGTATACTTCAGTATAACACACACTTTGTATTTGAAAAACATCCATATTTTGGAAACACTAACATTTAATTGACCTACTACAGAGGGTTTTTGGTAGAAGAATAGAACTGATCTTATTCGCCAAGATGATTTTAAACACTGGAAATTAACTACACTCACTTACAAATAAAGTTAAGCACCCAGAAGGAAAGAACCAAGTTAGATATCATATTACTGTACTTTGGTAATACACACAGAACAGCAGTGGCTATTCAACAAAAAATATCCTGCAAGACAAACAAGTCTATGGACTGCCTGGTTTAAAGCTTTTTGTCATTGAGTGGAGAGGCACAGACAGAAAGATTACTTCTAACCCAGACATACCCAGAGATTTGTTTTGGACTCAATGGAAACTTGCACTTATGTTGAGTTTTCACTTTCTTTCCAACTTTATGTTTTAGAGCCATTGCTGTGTTGGAAGAATAAAAGTTCAATGTGTTCTTTTCGATATAAGCTGTGGCACAAGGCTTTTCTTTGTTGTTGTTTCTTAAAAAAAAAAAAACACATTTAGAGAAACCCCTCAGTCAAATATCCTGCTCTGAGTACAACTCAACAAAGTTACAGGAAGAGCTGCACACGCCTCCTGTTGGCCTTTAGAAGGAGACATGCTTTCAGTCCTTTCATACTAAAGTAATTTATGTCCAACGAGCACATGGTTCCACTCCTAATTACGCTTTTCAACATGATTACTTGCACAAAAGGAAAATCCCATATGTACTTTGAGCCGGTTGTCACAACATATTGCTGAGGATGTCATACTCCTCACCCCAATTTCACCTTAAATCCCTTTCTTCCTTCTAAGGAATACGTGTTTTGCACTGGAGCAATAACAAAGCCAGAACTGAAACTTCTTAAACATCCTACTAGGGATGCACAAAGTAACATATCCCCAATGCCTAAATTAATACCGGTAGTTTAATTTAAAGTTTAAAAAAAGAAGTGTATTCTTCTTTCTGTCTCTTTTACATATTTTTTTGTACATTTCATGTGTTTTGACAAATTCCCAAACAGCAACCATTAATTATCTAGACCTTAAACTTGAGTTGGAATAAAAAATAAAAAATAAAAAGTCAGTGCAGTTTCTTTCCTTGAAAATAGAGTGGCCTTGTTTTGCCAAACAAAGAAACAAAAGGATGTAAAAAGAGGGAGGCAATCAAAGGTGAGAGAGGATAGATGAAATAAGTGAAAATGTATTTTTCCCAAAAACTGTCTAAAAAGTAAGAAAACAGCAACTACCACCTCTTTTTGACTGAATAATAGCTCTATGTATTTTCCCCAAAACCAGTATTTCAAAGATTCTTTATCTGTAATTTATTAAACTGATTGTAGTCTATTTAATGACAAATTACAATTAGTAATGCACCAGGTGTGTACAATATAACAAGTTTTTTTTTATATTTAAAAAACAAAATAAAACATGACTTCACCTGATCAGGTGTTTTACTTCAGGTCAACAAAATAAAATAAATTCAAAATTCTATTCAGAGTTTAAGTAGGCTCTTGGATACTGTCTCTTAGTGTCATTATTATAAGATGTGCTGCATTTAATTGAGCTGGTACAAAATAATAATAAAAAATCTTGCCTACTGATTTAGGATTCTGAATACTAAATAAATTTTGGTTTCATGTAGCAGGGGAAGGTAGTACAAGTTTGTTAAAAAAAAAAACTGGAAAAAAAAAAATATATATATATATATATATTGGTTAATTCCACCATAGAGGGTCTTGTTTCCTTCCAAGATCTGTCAAAGCACTAAGACAGGATGTTTACCACAAATTTTAACAACATGTAGGAAAGCTCAAAGAGACAGAAAACCGAAGTCTGACATTACAGCTTCTCCACTGATTCTTAATATATTTGTGAAGGCAGACATATTTATGTTTGTACTAAATATCTCATGTTCATGCTCATGTGACTCATATAATTCTATGATACAACTTGGGTATTAAAGCTATAACCAGCTAAAGACGTTTAGTGCAGATACAGTATTCTAGTATTTCTAGATGGTTGAAAGAACATTTCCAAAAGCTAGTTATTACTTGGGGCGACCGTGGCACAATGGTAATGGCAGTCGACCCCCAATCAGAAGGTCGGAGGTTCGAGTCCCGCATCCGCCCACCATGTGTCGTTGTGTCCCTGGGCAAGACACTTAACCCCGAGTTGCTCCCGGTAGGTCTGGATAGCGCCCTACAAGGCAGGCTACCACTAACGGTGTATGAATGTGCGTATGAATGGGTAGATGGCTCGTATTGTAAAGCGCTTTGGGGCTCCTCAGCGGGGGCTGGAATGCGCTATATAAATAAGCTCCATTTACCATTTACCATTTACTTGGTCTAACAATGTTCAGTCAGGTCATCTGGATGGTTTCTTTTTTACTGAGATGTTTCATCTTTCATCCAAAGGACTTCTTTAATCTGAGGAGCCACCAAAAAAAATGATTTCCACAAAACAGTGGTACTCCACTATAGGACAAAAACAGTTTGCTGGTGCTAAGATTGCCTCCAGGGTCCACCCTCTCCCCCATCAACTCCTCTGAAACAGTCATGCCAAAGTGGTTCAAAACACCAACGTTCAAGCTCAATAATCCTTCTAAGATTGAATAAGTCCTTTGGATGAAGGGTGAAATGTCTCAGAAAAAAAAAAGGTCCAGATGACCTGAATGAACATTGTAGGATTTTTACCTGGATTATTGAGCATGAACTTTGGTGTTATTTATTGAATGTGTTCATTGTGATTAACAATTGTATTTTGAACATATCCTCATATAAATTGTGATATTTTTTAAGGTTCAACCATTTGATATATGGAACTTTGGGGACAATTAACCAAAAAAATAGTTTTATTGACAAATCTGGTCTGTTGGAATTTCTGCACTTAAAACATAAGCAAAATCAAGTCTGAGGTTGTTGCAGAAAACCCAGAACATGCGGTCGGTCACCAAAGGTGAAGCAAATTAAAAGTACACCATCCATAGACTTGCAAAAAACACCATAACAAGATCACTTCAATGACACATTTTCATAATAATAAGCTGGAAAAACTGGCAATAAAAGCTCCACTAGCAATAAGTGAATAGTGCTCTAAAGTAACATTTATGTATCATTGTTTGATTATATAATACACAACTTCACAAGAGCAAACACACAAGATGCATAGTTTCATTTTGCAGCTTGAGATAAAGCCTTAAGACCAAAAAGCTAAATTTTATTTTGCAAATCATATTTCAAAAAGCAATCCCAGCTGTGGAACATGTTTTAGACAATGTAGTGATATAGGCCTCTGTCTTGACCTTCAAGTACACCTCTCCACATCTCTCTGAAACTCTAAGTGTTACACCTTCTTGAAGCCCTCAAGGAGACAAATTGACACTTATATTTTGGTTTACAATTATTATGAATTAATGGACACTAATTAATCAGATTGAACTTTCTCTTTAATGTGTGTTAATTCAGAATTGATCTACAGTATATTTTGTCATTTTAATGATGATCTGCTATTTTCATGAGCTTTGACCTTCTGCTGGTTTTATTCCTGCAAAAGCAAGCAGGCTTTGATTCTAAGACACAGTTCAGGGTAAACTGTTAGCTGTTCAGCTTCCTTCTCTGTTTTGTCTATGAAGTTAGCCATAACATTTTCTGTGCTTGCAAGCAGGCCACCTGGCTGTTTATGTAAACAGTTTTCCTGTTGTCCGTCAAGAGACTTTCTGCCTATGAGATGAAAATCCATCTCTTATTTTGTTAAAACCAGCCAATAGTTATTAAGAAGGTGGGGAGACCCCACCTCCCCCATATAATGGGCACTTCCTATTTGGAAGTTAGAGTTTCGAGGAGTACGAACTGTCAACCTGCTCTCCTCTCTGAAAGCTGGAGACGTCCCGGTCATATGTCAACGACCCACGTCTCAGCGGGGATCATAGTAAAGCCTTACTTTGATCCATTCACTCTCCTTTCTGAAGAATTTGTTTTCTAAAGTTTTATTTTGAAAGTTCAACCAGTGCGATTGGCTCTGTTCCTGCCGGTGAACGCGTGCTCCCGCTCGTCTGACCCAGTCATACACGCACGAAGTCATCTGGACGCTCACTGGACCACACAGTCCGTTAGTGTCCACAAACTTCTCAGTCCTCACCTCGCAAGACGTCTCGTCACCAGGTAAAGAGGCGTTGTTTGTATGCTGCACGTGTCGGAAGTACAGCTAAGATCCGTATGGGAAAGCTTGCCACCCTGGTTGGTTCAAAGTAAATAACTTTGGTTAACTTAGCTCCAGAACTCCTTCCTCCTATTTCTTATTTTTCATAAGTATTTAATCTGTCAAGTTTTGTGCCAACAGTTAAGTTTTAATTGTCTGTTTGTTTTAATTTGAATTCTTGTCAACATAGTTATTAAATCAGAGCTAATATCGATACAAATGTTTATGTAATTTTTGTGATAGTTTCAATAAAAGGTCTATTCTTTTGGTAGACCAACATAAATTGAAGTCTAAGCGTGAAATTACATTACTGGCTAATCACATCGTTAGATTTGTTGATTTATTCTGAAAAAGTTGAGACCCCGTGAACTTGGTGGCAAGTTTGTGCAGATAAAGTCTGCTCAGACTTGCACGTCTAAACTATAGGTAAGTCAGTAAACTGACAAATAACTCCTATATTGTTACAACAAATACAAACGTTCTGACTAAGAAACTAGTAGTTTTTATGAATGTTGTAACACAGATATTGCAAATGTGCTTAAGTTTTTTAAGATAGAACAACATAGAGCAGATTTACAATGACTTAAAAAAATTCTTTCAGCTACTCCCTCCATCAGACGACGCTACAGCAAATTAACTTACATAATACAGGTAGTCCCCGACTTACGAGCGCTCTTACATACGAGGTTCCGGACTTACGAGCTGGCGAATTTTTGGAAAAAACGCAAAAAATACCGAGTTTTTCTGTGTTTTTTCACCACAGTTCGTTAGCTAAACATGTGGACACACGTTTCCGATCATTTTTATGCACTCATAAGCAGTTTTTCGATGAAAAACGAGTGTTTGTAGTCGCGCTAGCAAAACCGTTCCAACTTACGAGCGAAAATCCGGACTTACGAGAACATGTGCTTCGTGTTCCGACGTACGAATTTCCGGTTTACGAGCAACTCATAAGTACGGAACTCGCTCGTAAGTCGGGGACTACCTGTAGATTTGGAAACTTTTTTATGATGGATGCTGTTCCTGCACAACATGGGCTTGAACCTGTGTATAAAATACACAGTATGCATTACGTACAAAATGATGGAACATTACCACTGAGCTACCTCAGAAAAATCAGACATGTACTTTGTAGATCATTTAACAATGTTCAAATCAGTTAATTAATCTCAAGCCAACTGGACAATTTTTCTCTTAGTGAATACAAAAGCTAAAGCGAATGAAGACTAAACAAAAACGCAAATGTAAAAAAAGGTAAATTACTCAGACATTGTTTAGTGAAAAACAACAAATCAAGGAAAATTACAAACTGAAAGTTATGCACCATAACTCATGTTCCCTGAAGGAAGGGAACGAGGTGCAACACTATTGCTATGGGAATTGTGCCCCCGCGCGATTACCTGAAGGAATACATTCACGCCTTTACGGCAGTGGGCGTCAGCGTCACCCCAGAGGCCCCGCCCTCTGGGTACTTAAGACGCGAGCGCCCATCCAAACGGTCTCCAAGTGCACTTCACCGAGCTTCAGCATTGAAAAGGGCCAACTGTGTTGCACCTCGTTCCCTTCCTTCAGGGAACATGAGTTATGGTGCATAACTTTCAGTTCCCTTATCAGTCAGTCACTCGGTGCAACACTATTGCTATGGGAACGTAATTCATTCACACCCTTGAAAATGCTCAGTAAAATGCATGCTTGTGAGAATTTCTGCCTTTATACATTAGGCATCTCTCGGCTGCTCTACTGTGTGTTAGAGAGGACAGCCTGAGTGACGTCACACGCAGTAACGTCCAAACTGTAATGTTTTGCAAACGTGTTTGTTGAACTCCAGTTTGCAGCTGCACAGATGTCTGCAACTGGTACGCCCTTGAACAGTGACCACGAGGCGGCCAAGCCTCGAGTGGAGTGGGCATGTACCCCAGAGGGCACCTGTTGACCTTTGCTACTGTACGCCCTTTTAATGGCCTCAGTCACCCAGTGTGAGAGGTGCTGCTTTGACAGGGCCCTGCCAGCAGCCGGGTTGGCAAAACATACAAACAGCTGGTTTGTTTTCCTCCATTCCGCTGTTCTTACGATGTAAGCACTTAAAACCCTAATGGGGCAGAGTGCTCTCCGCCTTCTCTGTTCCTCAGTGAGAATGTATTGACATTGCTCTTGCTCCCTGGATCGTGTTTACCACATTGCTGGGGAGGCCTGAGGCCATCAGTTTATTCCTTTCAGCAACCAAGCTGAGATTTGCCACCGTCCTGTACGTAAGTGGAGAGGCTACTCGTGTGGTTGAGTCAGCAGGCCCCTGAAGAGGGGCAGCTGTCGGTGTATCAGCATTAAGTACACCTCCGAGGGCCATGGGCCCTGTGGCCATCTGGGGGCCAACAATATTACAACAGCTCTGTTTATCAGGCAGTCAGGATGCTAAACACTCTGCCTGCTCTGCCTCCCCTCCCATTTGAACTACCTTAACACAAAAAACTTTCTCACACATTACCACACAACACAAAGATTTTAACACTAGACTCTGTGTCATCAAACGGGTTATTCACTAAACTCTCGGTCATGTGCTCATTCAGTTTGCACTACTTCTCATATTTGCACTAATGTTTGTATTACATCACTGCCTATAGTCATACTACTGTTTACATTCACTGTTTACATACTACTGTTTACATTCAATGTTTACATTTATTAATACTGTTTACATTTATTACTACTGTTTACATTTACACTACTTTTATATCTACACCACTGCTGATACATATACAGTATTCTCTGACCAGCCTTATTTAAGGATGCCCAATGTGCCTTACTGCATATGCCACTTTTGCCTCTATACCAACATCAACTACTACCTCATACATATACTGTGTACATTACCAACATCAACTACCTCATACATATACTGTGTACATTAACTCATATGCTGCTTTGCCACTCTTTGCAAATGTCAATGCTAGAACCTTCAGTTTATTTTATAGATATACTTTTTATACTTTTTTATACTACTATGCAAAAACTCAGGACAGTATTACACTTTTATTATTTCATTTTATGCTTATGTTCATTAAATGTTTAGTGTTTTAGTTTTAGTGTTGGTGTAAATTTTCATACTTTTATACTACTATGCAAAAACTCAGGACAGTGTTACACTTTTACTATTTTATGCTTATGTTTATTAAATG
>JBBPBX010022269.1:15339-41580 GCA_038048925.1 Garcialebias charrua
TCGTCACGCGGTCACAAGCCCCACCCCCTGCAGCTCCAGCCGTTATAAATGCGTTCTTCGGTGGAGCCGTTCACTCGCTACCGACCGTCTCCCTCCAGTACTGGCGTGCTGCTGGAGCGACCACATGCCACCTGCACCTCCGCGCACCTCCGCCCCCCCCCCCGCGCGCGCGTGTGGCGATCAGACCCCGCATGCATGTGACCGGGTCGCGCGCGCGCGCGTGTGTGTGTGTGTGTGAGTGAGAGGCGATCAGACCCCGCATGCGATGTGACCGGGTCGCGCGCGCGCGTGTGTGTGTGTGTGTGGCGATCAGACCCCGCATGCGATGTGACCGGTTCGGACCGCGAGTCCGCTCATCTTCTAAAATAGCGCTGATTATAACAGCGGAGTTATGTGTCCTCAACTTTAAAAACATAACCAGAGTTGTTAGTGCACTAAAAACAGCGTAACTCTTGGAAAAAGGAGCTGCTGGAAGCCAGAACTCAGATAAAAACAGAGCAGGTGGATCTCTGCTTCCCCCGTATGCCTCCCCACACAGCTCAGCTCTGAAGGGGGCTGGACATGGCGCAGTACTGCGCTGAAACCACGCCCACGTGCGACACGCCCCCAGCGTTCTAGAGCAAGGCAAAATCATGTTTTTTCATGATTTTTGAGACTTAATTTTATAAGGAAATCAATGTTTTTAATCAGTCAGATTTATATGGGTGATTAATAACACATATTTATGCCGTGTGACAAAATAAAAACACAAATTTAATTTCACTTTACACGGTCTTTAAACAATAAACAAAAGAAAAGAAAAAGTAGCAAAAAGTAGCAAAAACATTATAAGGTAGATGTACAAAAAAAATCAAAGACAGGAACATATCTGCACTGGTTTTTGCCAGGATTCCAAAAACAAGAAAAATAACCTAAACCAAGGGATTCAAGTACTGCTTGTAGTTTTACTGTTAAAAGCAAGGTTAGACAAGGAAGTTTGAAAAAAAAATTATTTGTTGTTGTATGTATTGCATACAGTAATAAGATTAATATTATGGTTAAAACATTGTTTTGTTTTAGTAACTACAGAGAATTGATGAAATTGATGAAAAGTTTTTACTATAACTTAGTCGACTTAATTGACTGTAGATTTAGTCGACTAAATGTTTTCATTGATTTGTCAACTAAAATTAGACTTAAAAAAAAAAATTTCTGATGACTAAGTAATGACTAAAACTAAATGATGTTTTAGTCACATGACTAAGACTAAAACTAAATTAAAAATAGCTGTCAAAATTAACACTGCTCACCGCCGCGGCTGTCAAATTGTTCGTATTTTTAGATTTTGGAGGCATCTTGATTTATAGAAGAGCTGTTACTGTATAAAGTTTAGAGGACAGGCAATATAGTACATGAAATGCCCAAATGCACCTTTTTAGAAGAACAATTTGCAGGATTGCAGGAGCTCCCTCCGACACATCTTACTCCATCAGGTGCAAAACCGGAAGCCATCTAATGATTGTTAACATTTATTGATATTTTTACATTTTGAGTCAAAAGAAAATATTGGATTCCATCTATCTTCCATTCATCTGTCCAACGTCTTGTATTTTGCCAAAAACAAACAAACAAAAAAACAGTGAACTCTGCAAACAGATGTGCTTTTTATAAAATTGTGGAGTACCTTATTTTTTGGACTATAAGGTACATTTAAAATCCTTTAATTTTCTCAAAAATTGACAGTGAGCCTTATATTCCAGTGAGTCTTCTGTATTAATTCTGGTTGTACTTACTGATCCCAAACCGATTGTATGTGGTTATTATGAATGAGTTAGATAAAGTTTGACTTATCTGACTGTTTTGTTTTGACAATGCGCCTTATAATCTGGTGCGCCTTATGTATGAAAACAGACCCCTTCATTGATATTGACCCTTATAATCCGGTGCGCCTTATAGTCCAAAAAATATGGTAATTGCGTATCCTACTTTGAAGAATAAAGCATAAAGTTAAAGTGAGAATAATTTACTTTGTGTATTAGTACTAGTATCCACATATTTGCAAAGGAGATGACAGGAAAACTGTTAAATTAGTTATTTTTTGTGGGTACATCATCCTATAAAATTCAGTTTTATGTTAGTTTTGGTCAAAGCTTGAAAGAGCTGCTGCAGAGGGACCAAAGAGCCGCATGTGGCTCCAGAGCCGCAGGTTGCAGACCCTTGTTCTAGGCAGTCTCAGTTTCCCTCCATAGCTACAAACTTAGCACATATGTGTTAGCGGAAGCGCTAGAGTTGTGTAACACAAAAACCTTCCGGCTAGACCACAGTGCTCTGAATAGTTTAACAAAGCTTCTGCCTCGAGGATTTTTTTTGTAATCAAGGTACTCAAATTACATGTATTTAAGGAATTGTTTCAGCCCTATTAAAGCTGGGGTATGTAAGATTGTAATGTAGTCTGTAACTTTTCAAACAATATATTTTAAACATATTTCTTCACTCTGTCACTATCTACTGACAGACTGATGTTAGACAAAGTAATCTCTGAAAAAAACTATAGTCCCCTTGCTTCTCTATCAGCATTTATAAAAACACTGAAAACACAAGAGTGACCAGGACACTGACAGCCAATAAAAACAGAGTTGTTTGTCACGCCCCAACCCACGCCCCCACCTGTCCCAGCCGCAGCTCGTTCTCATTCAAAGGATTGCAAAGCGATGCAGGACTGTTTTTTATGTGACACAAAATGTATTAAATATCCCTTCTTTATCCCAGAGCTGGACTTTTATTTAGTTTTTTTGCCAAAAGTCAAGTGATCGCTTCATCCTTCACTGACGAGGAAATGGATTTGTCACGACTCACGAGCGAATTAAAACATGTCCAACGTTGCTTCGTGAACCTCTGCTGATGTCTTCTGGTTTTTGTGTTGTAGGATGAGTGATTCGTGTTTTTATTATATTTTTTAAACAGTTATATTATCATATAAACACAGAAATTCGGAGCGCAGAGACAGGAGGAGGTGGAGCATTCCAGACATTTCAGACCAGCGCTGACAGAAAGATCGAGGAAGTCACAAGCGAATTAAAACATGTCCAACGTTGCTTTGTGAACCTCTGCTGATGTCTTCTGGTTTTTGTGTTGTAGTTTGAGTGATTCGTGGTTTTATTCGTGGTTTTATTATATTTTTAAACAGTTATATTATCATATAAACACAGAAATTCGGAGCGCAGAGACAGGAGGAGGTGGAGCATTCCACACATTCCAGACCAGCGCTGACTAGACATGAGGAAGTCACGAGCGAATTAAATCATGTCCAAACGTTGCTTCGTGAACCTCTGATGATTTCTGCTGGATTTTGTGTTGTAGGATGAGTGATTCGTGGTTTTATTATATTTTATTAGGAGGTTTTATTACCATAAACACAGAATATCGCAGCGGCTCTGAGCAGACACACAGCAGGGGGCGGAGCAGATCCCAAGTTCAGCGGAGCACTGTGGCATTCTGCTCCCTCCCCTCATATATAGCTCTGAGGGGAGGGAGCTGCCACCTTACCGTGGTGGAGGGGTTTGAGTGTCTCAATGATCCTAGGAGCTATGCTGTCAGGGGCTTCATGCCCCTAGAAGGGTCACCCAAGGCAGACAGGTCCTAGGTGAGGGATCAGACAAAGTGCAGCCCAAAAACCCCTATGATGAGTACAATTAATGGACTAAGTTTTCCCTCGCCCGGACGCGGGTCACCGGGGCCCCACTCTGGAGCCAGGCCCGGAGGTGGGGCACGCTGGCGAGCGCCTGGTGGCCGGGCTTTTACCCATGGAGCCCGGCCGGGCACAGCCCGAAGAGGAGACGTGGGTCCCCCTTCCCATGGGCTCACCACCTGTGGGAGGGGCCAAAGGGGTCGGGTGCAATGTGAGATGGGTGGCGGCCGAGGGCGGGGACCCTGGCGGTCTGATCCTCGGCTACAGAAGCTGGCCATTGGGACATGGAATGTCACCTCTCTGGTGGGGAAGGAGCCTGAGCTAGTGTGTGAGGTTGAGAGGTTCCGACTAGAAATAGTCGGACTCACCTCAACGCATGGCTCTGGCTCTGGAACCAGTTTCCTTGAGAGGGGTTGGACACTCTTCCACTCTGGAGTTGCCCCTGGTGAGAGGCGCCGAGCAGGAGTGGGCATACTGGTTGCCCCCCATCTTGGTGCCTGTACGTTGGGGTTCACCCCGGTGAACGAGAGGGTAGCCTCCCTTCGCCTACGTGTGGGGGGACGGGCTCTGACTGTTGTTTGTGCCTATGCACCAAACGGCAGCTCAGACTACCCACCCTTTTTGGAGTCCTTGGAGGGGGTATTGGAGAGTGCGCCTCCTGGGGACTCCCTTGTTCTACTGGGGGACTTCAACGCTCACGTGGGCAATGACAGTGAGACCTGGAGGGGTGTGGTTGGGAGGAACGGCCCCCCTGATCTGAACCAGAGTGGTGTTCTGTTATTGGACTTCTGTGCTCGTCATGGATTGTCCATAACGAACACCATGTTTAAGCATAAGGGTGTCCATATGTGCTCTTGGCACCAGGACACCCTAGGTCGCAGTTCGATGATCGACTTTGTTGTCGTCTCATCTGATCTGCGGCCGCATGTCTTGGACACTCGGGTGAGGAGAGGGGCGGAGCTGTCTACTGACCACTACCTGGTGGTGAGTTGGCTCCGATGGTGGGGGAGGATGCCGGTCAGACCTGGCAGACCCAAACGTATCGTGAGGGTCTGCTGGGAACGTCTGGCAGAGTCTCCCGTAAGACGGAGCTTTAACTCCCACCTCCGGGAGAGCTTTGAACACGTTCCGAGGGAGGCGGGGGACATGGAGTCCGAGTGGGCCGTGTTCCGCGCCTCTATTGTCGAGGCAGCTTATCGGAGCTGTGGCCGCAAGGTTGTTGGTGCCTGTCGAGGTGGCAACCCTCGAACCCGGTGGTGGACACCGGCAGTGAGGGATGCTGTCAGGCTGAAGAAGGAGTCCTATTGGGCCTTTTTGGCTTGTGGGACCCCGGAAGCAGCTGATAGGTACCGGCAGTCCAAGCGGCATGCGGCTCGGGTGGTTGCTGAGGCAAAAACTCGGGCGTGGGAGGAGTTCGGAGAGGCCATGGAGAATGACTTCCGTACGGCTTCGAGGCGATTCTGGTCCACCATCCGGCGTCTCAGGGGGGGAAAGCGGTACGCGACCAACACCATTTATGGTGGGGATGGCGTGCTGTTGACCTCAACTCGGGATGTTGTGAGTCGGTGGGCGGAATACTTCGAAGACCTCCTCAATCCTACTGGCACGTCTTCCACTGAGGAAGCGGAGCCTGGGGACTTTGGGTCGGGCTCTCCAATCTCTGGTGCTGAGGTCACCGAGGTGGTTAAAAAGCTCCGCGGTGGCAGGGCTCCAGGGGTGGATGAGATTCGCCCTGAGTTCCTTAGGGCTCTGGATGTTGTGGGGTTGTGTTGGCTTACGCGACTCTGCAATATCGCGTGGACATCGGGGGCAGTTCCCTTGGATTGGCAGACTGGGGTGGTGGTTCCCCTATTCAAAAAGGGGGACCGTAGGGTGTGTTCCAACTATAGGGGGATCACACTCTTAAGCCTCCCTGGTAAGGTCTATTCAGGGGTTCTGGAGAGGAGGGTCCGTCGGATAGTCGAACCTCGGATTCAGGAGGAGCAATGTGGTTTTCGTCCTGGTCGTGGAACACTGGACCAGCTCTACACCCTCAGCAGGGTCCTGGAGGGTGCGTGGGAGTTTGCCCAACCAGTTTACATGTGCTTTGTGGACTTGGAAAAGGCATTTGACCGCGTCCCTCTGGGGGTTCTGTGGGGGATACTCTGGGAGTATGGGGTACCAGGCCCATTGATATGGGCTGTTAAGCCTTATTTATACTTGACGCGACGCGCAACGCGCGAGGGTGCGCGCTCCAAAAGTGACGCAATTTCACAGTCCCCGTCCCTGCGCGTTGGCCCCGCGCAGGGGATTAGCGCGTGCCGTGCACCTCTGAAATTTTGAAACTCCGCAAGCCTCTGCGCGCGCGGTGGGCGCTACGATTTGATTGACAGGACCTCACCCGACAGCCTTCACCCTCTTCACGCCGGAGCTTGCAGCTGTTTGCGCCGCTGTGGTCGTAGAGACGGAGTCGCGATGCATGGAGGAATGTTTTGTGACACAAAATGTATAAATTCTCCTTCATTCCTGATCTGGAGTCGGACTTTTCTTTTGTTTTTTCGCCAAAAGTCACGTGATCGCTTTCTCCTCCGCTGACTCCATGCATTAAAGCCGCAAATAAAGACAACAGTTCAGCACGCGAGCGGAAAGCTATTTGTTTTTGTTGTGTGATTTCAAACAGTTCTTCTTCTACGGTAGATTTCTTCTTCTACGCCTTTCTTGCAACATATGCACAGGTTTTAGAGGGTACTGCCTCCTGCTGGTCCGTAAAAGAACAGCACTTTGCCATGCGCCGCCGTGCGTCAACCATAAACACAGAGGCGAAACTATGAATGCATTTCGCCGCACGGCTGAGTGCACGCGCGGCGCGCGCGCTCCAGCCTGCGGACCAAAGCGAAAGTCTAACTCAGCCTTAGGTCCCTGTACGACCGGTGTCAGAGCTTAGTCCGCATTGCCGGCAGTAAGTCAGGCTCGTTTCCAGTGAGAGTTGGACTCCGCCAAGGTTGCCCTTTGTCACAGATTCTGTTCATAACTTTTATGGACAGAATTTCTAGGCGCAGCCAAGGTGTTGAGAGGATCCGTTTTGGTGGCCTTAGAATCGCTTCTCTGTTTTTTGCAGATGATGTGGTCCTATTGGCTTCATCAGATCGTGATCTACAGCTTTCGCTGGAGCGGTTTGCAGCCGAGTGTGATGCGGCCGGGATGAGGATCAGTTCCTCCAAATCCGAGGCCATGGTCTTGAGCCGGAAAAGGGTAGCATGCCCTCTCCGGGTCGGGGATGAGGTCCTGCCCCAAGTGGAGGAGTTTAAGTATCTCGGGGTCTTGTTCACGAATGAGGGAAAACTGGAGCGTGAGATCGATAGGCGGATAGGTGCAGCATCCGCAGTGAAGCGGGCGCTGTACCGGTCTGTCGTGGTGAAGAGAGAGCTGAGTCGAAAGGCAAAGCTCTCAATTTACCGATCGATCTACGTTCCCACCCTCATCTATGGTCATGAGCTTTGGGTTGTGACCGAAAGAACGAGATCTCGGATACAAGCGGCTGAAATGAGTTTTCTCCGCAGGGTGTCTGGACTCTCCCTTAGAGATAGGGTGAGAAGCTCAGTCATCCGGGAGGGACTCGGAGTAGAGCCGCTGCTTCTCCACATCGAGAGGAGCCAGTTGAGGTGGCTCGGGCATCTGGTTAGGATGCCTCCTGGACGCCTCCCTGGTGAGGTGTTCCGGGCATGTCCCACCGGGAGGAGACCCAGAGGAAGACCCAGGACACGCTGGAGGGACTATGTTTCTCGGCTGGCCTGGGAACGCCTTGGGATTCCCCCAGAGGAGCTGCTCCAAGTGGCTGGGGAGAGGGAAGTCTGGGCCTCCCTACTTAGGCTGCTACCCCCGCGACCCGACCCCGGATAAGCGGACGAAAATGGATGGATGGATGGATGGTAATACAACAATGTTCAGTCAGGTCATCTGGACACTTTCTTTTGTTATGCTGAGATGTTTCACCATCCATCCAGAAGGCTTCATCAGTGTGAGGAAACACCAAACAAAACTGATATTCCTCCAACAGCCTATTCCAAAGTGGGGGAAAAAAACAGATTATGTTGGTACTAAAATGGCCTCTGGGGCACGCCCTCTCCACCAGTGCTCGCCCTCTCCCTCGTCGACAGTCATGTCAAACTGGTTCAAAATGCAAAAGTCCATGCTCAATAATACAGGTATAAAATACAACAATGTTCAGTCAGGTCATCTGGACAGTTTCTTTTTTTTTTTTTTTTGTGCTGAGACGTTTCACCCATAATCCAGATGGCCTCATCAGTTTGAGTCTGGAGTAAACTGTTGGGGAATACCAGTTTTGTTTGGTGTTTCCTCAGACTGATGAAGCCTTCTGGATGGACAGCAAAACTTTCAGTAGAATTATTAAGAGATGTAAAACACACCAACAACATTTCAAGCCAAAAGTTGTTCAATAAAGAGTATTATGCACTTTTCTTCTTCCCACAAAATGCTCTTACACTGATGGACACCGTTTTCCTGGATGAGGAAGAGAAAGGTACCAAAGCCTTCTCAGTTGGTATCATTGAAAAGTCCTAAATGTCCTCTGCAGATATCAAAAGGAGTTAGTTCAGTAGTATGCAGCAGGTTTACAAGTAGGCTATCTTCCGCAGAGGACAAATTTGAACTACCGGTAGTCAGGAGGTTAAGTGGTTCCTTTCAGTAAACAGGAGCAGCATCTCTGCTCTGAGTTACCCATAAATAACAACATTCCCACCTTATCTCTAAGGCTGAGCTCTGACATCCTGTGAGGGAAGCTAATTTCATCTACTTGTATCATAAAGTACTCGCTTGGATAACCTTTACCCTAGCTTGGACAAATACTTTGCTTCTTTCTCGTTGCTCCTTGCTCAATGCCACAACTTGATTTGATTTTTTATTTGATTTATTTATTTATTCATTTTATAAAAACACACAACAATAATACCTACAGTAGAAGAAAATAAAAAAACAGACAAATAAAATGGAAGGCGGCAGAAGAAGAAAAAATCTTATTTTTTCTGCCCCTTATACTCCAATAAACAATTCATATAACCAACTCTTTTGATTTTCATAACTTAGTTTCAACCTACAATAAACTCTTCATACAACCAACTCACTTGATTTCCAAGAAAAGAACTAAATTTATAATTTTTAATTTTATATTATATATTTTATATATATTTTTTATACCTTCCGCATCACATACAACAGTTAAATTCAAATATATTCAAATGTATAATTTTAACCGATTAAGCTTAATCAGTCTTTTGAAAGCAGCCAGTGAATCAATCTCTTTAATGTCTGATTCCAGTTCATTCCATAACCCTATTCCTCGAATTAGGGTAGATCTTCCCCGTGAACTAGTCCTAAAATATGGTTTAACAAAAAGATTCACCCCCTTAAGATTATAACTGCTCGTTCTTCTGACAAAATATTTTTGAATATTTGAAGGAAGTGCATTATTTTGTGCTTTGTACAAAACTAACAAAATATTATAATCAACTAAATCATAAAACTTCAGCAGTTTAATTTGATAAAACAAAATGCTTGATGGATGATGGAAATATTTTCTGGTAATAATTCTAATAACTCTCTTCTGTAATGCTGGTGAAGATTCTCAGTCGTCCAGGACATGATAAATCAAAAAGGCGTTCAATACAAGATCAACTGGACTTTATTTGTAACAGAAAAACGTCTCTTCTGTAATATAAAAATAGGCATTGTAATTGATTTACACGCTGTACCCCAGACGTTAACACCATAAATTAAGTGCGGCATAAATAATGTATTATACAACAAATAAAGTGCCTTATCATTTAATAAATCTTTAACTCGGTAAAATATTGCAATAGTTTTAGATAATTTAGTTTTAACTGAATTTATGTGTTGTTTCCAGCATAATTTATCATCAATGGTGATACCCAAGAACCTCACCTCATAAACTCTCTGAATCTCAGATCCATCAATTAAAAAAGGTACATCGATCGATTTATTTTTATTACTGAATATCATGTAGCTAGTTTTACCCAAATTCAATGTTAATTTATTAATTTTAAACCAAGTCTGAATTTTATCAAGTTCTGACATCATCAATTTCAAGGTTTGTTCTATATTGTCACCACTACAAAAAAAGTGGTGTCATCAGCAAAAAGAATGCATTTCAGGAGTCCTGGGACCTGTACCAAATCATTTATGTATAATAGAAATAATTTTGGTCCTAATATCGATCCCTGAGGAACTCCACATGTAATAGTGTTGAGCTCGGATTTCACCTCATCCATTTGCACAAACTGTTTCCTATCACTCAAATAACTACAAACCCATTTCAATGCCAATCCTCTAATACCATATCTATGTAACTTGTCAAGGAGTATATTATGATCAACTGTATCAAATGCTTTCTTTAAATCAACAAAAACACCCACACAATACTGTTTATGATCCACCGCTGTAGTTATTAATTCCATCAACTCCATCAGAGCCATGGATGTTGAATCTCCTGTTCTGAATCCATATTGATTGTTGGTGAGAATATTACATTTTTCAACAAATTGATCCATCCTGATAACAAACAGTTTCCCCAATATTTTTGAAAATTGTGGCAGTAAAGATATTGGTCTGTAATTATTGAAATCAGATTTAGCAACACTTTTAAAAAGAAGTACACCTTAGCCACTTTCATGCCATCAGAAAATACTCCGGACGAAAGAGACAAGTTACATATATATGTGAAAGGTTCAATTACATAACTCATTATTTTTTTCACAAACGCCATGTCCATATCCAGCCAGTCTTTAGATTTCTTGTCAGCAAACTTATTGACAATATTCATAATTTCTTCAGAATCAGTTTTCTTCAAGAACATACTGTTTACATTACCCTCAATTAAATAGTTCACACTATTGTCAATTTTCGGTATTTTAGCGGCCAGGTCTGTTCCAACATCCACAAAATATTTATTAAAGCCATTAACAATTTCATTTTTGTCATTAGTTTCATTATCATTTATGAGAAAATTTTGTAAACTACTTGTTTTTACAACTTGTTTTTTCACGACGCTATTCACAACCTTCCATGTTGCTCTCATATCCCCATTACATTTATTCAATAAGTCACTATAATAATCTTTCTTATGTTTCCTTATTATTCCCACAAGTTTGTTTTTGTACTTCTTATATCTGTCTTCAGCTTCTTTTGTTTTACATTTCAAAAAAATAGAATACAAATAATTTTTCTTTTTACATGCATTTCTCAAACCTTTAGTCATCCATTTTTGATCCATAGATTTCTTCTTGGTATAATTTTTTAGCACACAGTTTTTACAATACTCCAAAATGTTCATAAAGTCATCGTATGAATCATTTACATCTTCCACGTAAACTTTATCCCAATTTTGATTAACTGAAGGGCAAGGCAGAGCTGTGCGTCTGTACGAGCGCCGCGCCACGCGCGTGTGCAATTCACAGCAGAGCTCAGCGCAGCAACGTTTTCGCTCCAAATACTTGATGTCATTTGAGCAGAAGCAGGGCGGAGCGTTTACCTACGGGACAAATTGAGGTCGCTGATTGGTCATTTGCTGACACGCCTACTGATTTGATTGACAGGTCGGGAAAGGCAGAGGGCTGCGCAGCTTTGTTCTGTGTTTATATGTTAATAAAAAGTCCTAAAAATTAAAATTAAAACAGGGAGCGCTGGTCCTTCAGCCCACACAGCAGACCAGCACACCAGGAAATGTTTAGAACCTGCGCATCCACGTTGGACATGACTTTAGTTCACTCGTGACAAGTTCATTCATTCCTCCTCATCGGAGGAGGAAGCGAATGGTGACCGCTTCAAGCGATCACTTGACTTTTGGCAAAAAAACAAAAGAAAAGTCCAGTTCAGCGATGAAGAAGGGATATTTAATACATTTGTGTCTCATTACAAAACAGTCCGCGACCGTGCAGTTTATTGTTAGACAACGCGCGCGCGTGAGCGGTCGTAAAATTTGAGCTTGGCGCGTTCACGCCCGCGTTCAAAGGCTTGTGCCGCGGCGCTCACACGGCATGGCGCGGCGCTCGTCAAAACGCACAGCTCTGCCTGGCCCTTTATAGGTAACTTGTAGTAGAGTTCGATTCCACCAGCAGTCACATGCCCAAGTGTCCCTGGGCAAGGCACTGAACCCCTCATTGCCTCAGATGTGTGTCCCATCGGTGTATGAATGTGATCTAAAACTCTGATTATTCTTTGTAGAGATCTAGTAGAGTGCTTTATGAATGGGTAAATGAGGCACAGATTGTGTTGTAAAGAGCTTTGAGTACCGTATCTTGATAAGATAGAAAGGAACTGTCTAAGTATAGTCGATTTACCATTTAACTATTGAAAACAATTAGACCGAAGTTCCTAAATTGACTGGATATCTCCTAAAATCTGCTCTGTGTTTAATGAGATATTTTGCAAACATGCAGACAAAGTTGGCTTTAAATAGTTAATGGCAAAATTTTAAACAAAAAAATGTGGTCTGTTAGTGCTCAGATTACTGTATGTCATAATCAATATCACAGCCGAGTTTTTGCAGCCGAGTGTGATGCGGCCGGGATGAGGATCAGTTCCTCCAAGTCCGAGGCCATGGTCTTGAGCCGGAAAAGGGTAGCATGCCCTCTCCGGGTCGGGGAGGAGGTCCTTACCCAAGTGGAGGAGTTTAAGTATCTCGGGATCTTGTTCACGAATGAGGGAAAACTGGAGCGTGAGATCGATAGGCGGATAGGTGCAGCGTCCGCAGTGAAGCGGGCGCTGTACCGGTCTGTCGTGGTGAAGAGAGAGCTGAGTCAAAAGGCAAAGCTCTCAATTTACCGATCGATCTACGTTCCCACCCTCATCTATGGTCATGAGCTTTGGGTTATGACCGAAAGAACAAGATCTCGGATACAAGCGGCTGAAATGAGTTTTCTCCGCAGGGTGGCTGGACTCTCCCTTAGAGATAGGGTGAGAAGCTCAGTCATCCGGGAGGGACTCGGAGTAGAGCCGCTGCTTCTCCACATCGAGAGGAGCCAGTTGAGGTGGCTCGGGCATCTGGTTAGGATGCCTCCTGGACGCCTCCCTGGTGAGGTGTTCCGGGCATGTCCCACCGGGAGGAGACCCAGAGGAAGACCCAGGACGCGCTGGAGGGACTATGTTTCTCGGCTGGCCTGGGAACGCCTTGGGATTCCCCCGGAGGAGCTGCTCCAAGTGGCTGGGGAGAGGGAAGTCTGGGCCTCCCTACTTAGGCTGCTACCCCCGCGACCCGACCCCGGATAAGCGGAAGAAGATGGATGGATGGATGGATAATCAATATTTTGCTTTTAAGGTCAGTTGACTGTGGCAACCATGAATCAGGTTGACTTCTTAAGTTAGTTCATTTTATATGTACTTTTCTTGATTACTGTTGGGTTTTCATGAGTAAAAGTGTTGGTACCTAATTAATACTTTTTAAAATGTATTTGATCTTAGTAATTTTAGCCACTTTTTTAATTAATTATGCTTAGTTAAAATACTAGAGTTAGACATATTGCTACTGTAGGCATGTGCTATTGTTATGTGTACTTGTGTAAATATCAGTATTTCACTATCAACATATGAGCAGGCTATACTGCATGAAAAAATGAGGACTTGGACACCAAAAGAGTAATACTCCTCGTGTAATTTTCCTTCTGCACATTGTTTACCACTGAAACAGACACATGGCATTGGGGAAGGGAGCCTTCTCATTTTCACCCCACACAAAGCCTAACACACCCATGTTATCCTAACTGAATACGACTAAAAGCCACTCTTACTACAGTTACATCAGCTCAGGTCCTGACTCACAGCCACATTGTTAAACCAGATTCCAGAAGACGGAACAATGGCTGTGTGGATCCCAAAAGAACTCCAAACAGAGGAAAGCCTTCTGCTAGGAAAAACAACACAGATTAGTTGTAACTGGAGAGAGTCAGGTGGGAGATGTCAGGGTGTGCCTCTTAGGGATAAAGGGTTGTGTATTTATGAAGTTCAAAGAAATATCAGGTCATCTTTTGTTGCCACAGGGCAAGCATATGTAGAAGAATAATTTCTTTTTATTTTTTATTGTAAACACAGATTTGTTTGTAGTTTCAACAAAAACATTATTTCGGTCCATCTAGTTTTGATGTCACAACAAAATCGTGTTCCTCAAGGTACACTGTGGAGGGTGATCCATATGTGATTGGGGGTCCGATGCTATGGCCCATTCAGCCTCTGAATAAGTGGTGCAAGAGTTTGGTTCTCACTACCGTCAGTGTGTTGGACCCCTTCAGGATGGGAGCTGGACACTGCCAGGCTGCCCTTTGTCACTGATCCTGTTCACAACTTTTTATTAACAGTATCTCTCGATGCAGCCAGTGAACAGAGGGAGTCTGGTTCAATGCCTCAGGATTCCGTCTGCTATTTGCAGATGTTGTGGTCCTGTCTGAATCAGAGAGTCAGAGTCAGAGAATATGTATTGGCATTCGCACCACATGTGGTACATGTGATGAAACAAGATTATGTACACAGGGTCCCAGTTACATCCAACAATAAAATGTAAAAGAACAGTAATAACATCTAAGATATGAACTAAGAAAAACAACTAAAAATACACTAAGCACTAACATCATAGAAAAACACTACTCCAAGCAGCAGCACGAACATGAGTCTGTATGAAAAGATGGGCACGAATGAACACAGCAACATGAAACAGATCAGCATCAGCATGATGTGATATTTTGCAGTGATTATTCTGATTATTTATTTATTCATGAGTCTAACAGCCTCAGGGTAGAAGCTGTTCCTCAGTCTAGTGGTTCTACATTTGATGCTCCTCAACCTCCTTCCTGAGGGGAGTGGGGCAAAAAGTGTGTGTGCTGGGTGAGTGTGGTCCTTCATGATGCAGGTGGCTCTCTTCCTGCATCTGGAGGTGTAGATGTCTGTGATGGTGGGGAGACTGACTCCAACATCTTCTGTGCAGCCTTCACCACTCTCTGCAGAGCTTTTCTTTCTGCAGCTGTGCAGCCTCCATGCCACACGTTGATGCTGGAGCACAGGATGCTCTCCACTGCACACCTGTAGAAGGAGGTGAGGACTGAGCTGCTCAGACCAGCTCGTCTCAGCCGTCTGAGGAAGTAGAGTCTCTGATGACCTTTCTTGATCAGGCTGGTGGTGTTGTTGCTCCAGCTGAGGTTATCATTCAAGTGTACACCCAAGTACTTGTAGCTGGAGACCACTTCCACTGCAGATCCTCTTATGTTCAGTGGGGTGTGGGTGTGTTTGTTCCTTCTGAAGTCCACAATCATCTCCTTTGTCTTCTTCACATTGATGTGAAGGTTATTCTCTTTGCACCAGCTCTCCAGGTGTTCCACCTCCTGCCTGTAGCTGGACTCATCATTGTTTGTGATGCATCCCACCACAGCTGTATCATCTGCAAACTTTACAATATGACAGCCTGGATGGGTAGCTGCACAATCATATGTGAGCAGAGTGAACAGAAGAGGGCTCAGCACACATCCTTGAGGAGAGCCAGTGCTGAGGGTTATGGTGGAGGAGGAGAAGTTGTGGATCCTCACTGACTGTGGTCTGTTTGTTAAGAAGTCTAACCCAGTTACAAATGGAGGGGCTTAGTCCAAGTGTGGATAGTTTGTCCATCAGGGTTTGGGGGATCATGGTGTTGAAGGCAGATGTGAAGTCCACAAAGAGCAGACGGACGTATGAGTCCTTCTGTTCCAGGTGGGTGAGAGCAGTGTGGACCACAGAGGAGATGGCGTCCTCTGTTAATCAGTTCTCACGACTGATGAGGGTCCTCGTTGATGTTGATGGTTGTTTTGATGTGGGTCATGACCAGTTTTTCGAAGCTTTTAGCGACTATCGGGGTGAGGGCCACTGGCTGATAGTCATTCAGACCAGTCATTGTGGAGCTTTTTGGGACTGGGATGATAGTGGCAATCTTCAGGCAGGTGGGAACTGTCTCCAGGGCAAGTGAGGTGTTAAAGATGTCTGCCAGCACATCGCAGAGCTGATCGACACATTCTTTCAACACTTTCCCGGGTATGTTGTCCGGTCCGGTTGCTTTGTGAGGGTTGATCCTCCTGAAACTACTCCTTACTTCTGCTGCGGTCACGCTGAGATGCTCCCCATCCGGTGGTGAGGTAAGTCTGATGATGCTGTGCAGCCTGTTTGGGTCCTCAAAGTGTGCATAAAACTTGTTGAGGGCATCTGGCAGAGATGGGTCCTTGGGGCATTGTTCACTCCTGCTTTTATAATCTGTTATGCACTTAATGCCCCTCCACATGCTCCGTGGGTCTTGTGAGGTGAACTGACCCTCGATCCTCCGTGCATATGCTGCCTTGGCTCTCTTAATGCAACCAGCAACCAGCTCTTTCCTTGTCCTTTTCAGCTCCTCTGAGTTACCAGACCTGAAGGCAGTGTTCCTGGCTGCCAGCAGGGTGCGAACCTCTGCATTCAGCCAAGGTTTTGGGTTGGGGTAGCATTTAACATGTTTTGTGATGGAGACATTGTCCGAGCTTGTGCTAATGTACCTCAGAACTGAGGATGTGTATTGGTCAAGATCAAGCACTCCTTCGTTTTCGTTGTCTGAATCATCATGTAGTGATTTCTAGCTCTCACTGAACTGAGAGGTTTGGAGATGAGTATGAAGCCGCTGGGATGAGGATCAGCATTGTCCTCAGTTGAACAAGGGTGGATTGCTCTCTTCAAGTTGGAAGTGAGATTTTGCGTGAAGTCGAGGATTTCAAGTATCTTGTGGGGTTTTCACAATGGAAGAACGGAATGGGAGATCGACAAGTGTGGCTTCCGTAGTATTGCGGACTCTGCCTATCCGTTGTGCCAAAGCAAAAGCTGAGCTGTAAGATGAAGCTCTCGTCAGTCTAGGTTTCTACCCTTGCCTATGGTCACAAACTTTGGGTAGTGATTGATATACAGCCTCTGCTCCTCCACATCAAGAGATGCCTGTTGAGGTGGTTTGGCATCTGGTAAGGATGCCCTCTAAATACCTATCTAGAGAAGTTTTCCCAGAATATTTAGCTAGGAGGAGATGCCATGGAAGACCTAGGATACACTTGAGAGGCCATGTTTTTGAGCTGGCCTGGAAAGCCTTGGAATATTACCAGAAGTTTGACTGTGGCGATCAGTTGGAAACAACAGCCAAATGACATTGGAAAACACAAAACTGGCTGTAAATCAATCTGAACAGAACATTCTTTGGGATCCCCTCCAACTCTGTGTGCTCTCTGTTCCAGCTGCTGCCTGCAGGAAGATGCTTCAGTACACAGAAGGCAAAAACTAACAGAGTGAGAAACCACTTTTATGCCAGAGCTATCATTGAACTGAATCTCTGCAATGAGAAAATGAGGTTGTGAGGTTGTGTGTGTATGTTTAGCTGGGTCTCAGTTAGGAGTATATTTATTGTGTTTTATAGATTTTATTGTGTTTGTATACTGATTTTGTTTTCCTGGAGCACTGGACATTATAGCTTAACATCATTCACAGCACATGCTCCAAGTGCTTTAACACTTTAACATTACCTATTGGAGTCAACTCTGTCTGTTAGCAAAATATCTCATGGACCAATAAACAAGATTTTAATGAAACTCTGAAAGTAATCATTAGATGAGCATCTACAGCCAAGTAACTTTTGGAATGAATTAAATCCAATAGTTAGGGGTGGTTTGGGTTTCCTGAGCTATCCCAACTGCTATTCATTCATTCAACCTTTATTTAGTCAGGTAAATCTTTTGCTATCAACTGCTATAAACTGCTATAATCTGGACAAACTGAACACATTACCTCACGCTGCTGCTGCTTTCTCCACTGTTCATGTTTGTATTTGCAGTTATTTCTTTTGTTAACAAGGGAGGGGGGAGCTTTCCCCATAGATACTACACCAGAATCAGCCCTTTTGTGTTTTGTCTGTATTGTTTTCCTGTCCTCTCTATCTCTGGCCACTCGAGGCGCACTGCCTGTCCTGAACCTGGTTCTGCTGGAGGTGTCTTCTAGTAAAAAGGGAGTTTTTCCTTTCTACTTTCGCTTTTGTGCTTCCTTAGGATGGGAGGTTGCCACAAAGTGGAAATTCAACTCAATCTGCTGGATTCCTTAGATAGACAACCTTACTTATTGGTATGCACAATATTAGATTTTTGGCTGATATCCGATATGCCAATATATTAAAACTTATTTGGCCGATAACCAATACCAATGTTGGTTTTATTTTCCTAGACCTACTTGAAGAGACTACAGGTAGTCCCCGACTTACGAGCGCTCTTACATACGAGGTCCCGGACTTACGAGCTGGCGAAAGAGAAGTAAATTTGTAAAAAATACAGCACTTTTTTGTGTTTTTAGATGAAAGTATCAGTGGTGGGCAACGCTAATCCAAAAATTAGTTCCGCTATTTCTAAAGCACTAATTAATTTATTTAGGTCCGCAATTTCAAAAGCACTAATGTCTTATGAAAATTAGGGGAAGCTAATTCTAATCCGCTAATTAAATTCAACAATTGGTAGCAGCAAGTTATGCAATATTTGCACTACACTGCCAACTAGCGGTGCATGAACTGTTATACAGTAAGTTGTTTGAGTTGTATACATTTAAGAAAAAGGTCGAAAAGGACTTGCTCAAAAACTATATATGATGTAGCTTAGTGTGTTTGTGTACAGTATTACAGTTAGATAAATTAGTAGATTTATTCATTTTGTGATGTAGTTTGAAGGTTATCATTGGTTGAACAAACTGTGAAATAAATAAGGGGCAGATATAATAAGATTTCATCTTCTTTCTGCTCCTTTCATTTTATCCTACTTGTATTCTTCTATCTGATGAAACTGTTTTGTATTGTTCTTTTAAAATGAATGAATAAACATCAAATCAAATCAAATCAACGGCCCAGTCAGAGTCCAGAACCTGAACCTGAAACCTTCAGAGAGCAGAAACCTCAAAGAACTGAAGCAACAATGGAAAGAAGAGTGGGTCAGAACTCCTCCAGAACCAGGAGAGAGACTGATGAAGTCCTGCAGAGAACCACAGAGGATTCTGCTGCTGAAGGAGGTTCTGTTGGGTCAGAGGCACAAGCTGAGGTTAAATTTTAATGATTTTAGAACTTGTTAAAGATCATCCATCCAGCCATCCAGCTAACTGTCTATCCATCCATCCATTCAGCTAAAAGTCTATTCATCCTTGTATCTGATGAAACTGTTTTGTATTGTTCTTTTAAAATGAATGAATGAACATCAAATCAAATCAAAAATAAGTCTGTATCTCTGTGTTTATCATTGTCCTGGCATTGTCTCCTGTTGCCTCTGTCTCCTGAGTTCCTTGTGATTCCCTGAGTATGTAAGTTTGCTGCCGAGTCCTAATGGTGAACTACTTTCTTAAATCCAGCAGATTTGACCATTTCGTGAAACTCTCAAGCTCAGAAAAACTTGTGCTATAACGTCAGCTATGAAATATATTTTTTCTCAGCAAAGAAATAATTGTTTTACCGTGTTTTGTTGTAAAATCCTGGCTTCTTTGGCCGTCGCGGACGCCATTTTGAAGAGTGCTAATGTGGCGAAATTCTATTTTTAAATCCAGACGCGTCGCGTAGGCCCTGAGAAACATCCATAAGTTCACCCTCCATGTTAAAAAGTCTTCGTCTGACTCTTCGAAAACAAGCAATAAGGCTGCAGAGTAACACACTGGCTGCTAACTGCTATAGAGAGAGCACACACCAAGAGACTGAGGGGGACGCTTTTTTGTGACGGACCACATCCGGTGCTGCTCGTAAATACGTTATTTCGTTTTTACTGATAGATAATTAGTTATTAGCGGTACTGCATTTTAAATAAAAATAGAATAAATCCGCTTATGAATTATAAAACTTAGTCAATCCGCTGTAAAGCTAACAGATTATTTAGCAACGCTACAAGCGGAATAGCGCAACAGCGCTACCTAGCGGTCGGAGGCCCACCACTGGAAAGTATGTTAGCTAACCGTTTGGAAACACGTTTCCGACCATGTTTATGAACTAATATGAACGTTTTTGATGAAAAACGAGTGTTTGTAGTAGCGCTAGCATAAATGTTCCAACTTACGAGCGAAAATCCGGACTTACGAGAACACGTGCTTCGTGTTCCAACTTACAAATTTTCGTGTTACGAGCACCTCGCAGGAACGGAACTCGCTCGTAAGTCGGGGACTACCTGTATATAACTTTCTCTGCTGTGGACTTAAAATACTACATTATTCTGCATGGTATTGTCACTTTGGCCTGCTACCAAATGCAGATGCCATAATGGGCGCTGAAAATGATGTAACACTTCAAATTGGATTATGTTCAATGTCAAATTTATTCATGACATTTACCGGTACTCTCTCTAATACAATGACAACACTCGAACAGTGAAAATTTGTAATTTTTCACAAATCTAAACTCAACCTGTTTACAAGTGACAATGCAGTTGGGTCGCATAAGTAGTAGTGCATTAATAGATATACTTGTCAGTTTCTTAAATTAAAAATTAACTTTAAACAGAAGCCTTTTATATCGGTGAGTTATTTTGATGGAATGGCCGATGTCCGATATTTAACTTTATCACTGGTATCGGACGATACAGATACCATGCCAATAATATTGCGCATCCCTACTTATTGGCATTGTTAATATATGTGAATGTTTTGTACAGTGTCACGAGTCAACATTTGTTGTGAATTGATAATATATAACTAAACTTAATTTAAGTGGCTGAATCCAATTCAAGATCATCATCAGAGCTTATCAACATTAGCTAAAAAAATGGTTTTAACAAGTTTTACCGATTATGAGCTAAAATATGATGTGGTTAGAGCAGCGAGTTTTCCACAAGCAAGCGCTGAGTCACATTTTGTGACAACAGAATGCATGTAAAAAACGTGAGCACATCACTCCAGTTTTAATGTCCCTTCATTGGCTTCCTGTCCAGTTTCGAATCCATTTTAAAGTTTTATTGTTTGTTTTTAAGTCTTTGAACGGTTTTAGTCCCTCTTATCTGTCTGAACTGCTTCAACTTTATGTGCCATCACGTGCTCTCAGATCCGCTGACCAGATGCTTTTAGCAGTCCCGAAAACCTTTTATAAGACCAGAGGAGACAGAGCATTTTCAGCTCTGGCTCCTAAATTGTGGAACGAGCTGCCACTGAAGGTCAGGCAGGCCCCATCAATATCTGTTTTTAAAACTCGTTTAAAAACACATATGTTTTCATTGGCTTTTAAACCAGAATGAGTTCACATCTCTGTTTTAATGTTGTATTATTTTACTTGTGATGTTCTGATATTTATATGATTGAGATTGATTGTTTTTATTGTTTTGTGCTTGTTTTTATTCTTGTACAGCACTTCGGACGGCTGCTGCTGTATTTTTAAGTGCTTTATAAATAAACTGTATGGTATGGTATGTATGGTAATTGTATGCATTGTACAAGGTTTGGGCAAAACAGGTGCAACTTCTTCACTTTCCAATGTAAAATAGTCTTAGTCTAAAACTCTGACATGAAAAGCATTAAATAATACAGTAAGTATATTTTGAGTAATACTATACTTTTAATTTCTTCTACAGCAGGCACCTTTGTTTTGGAAACTGACATTTACAGTGATGTCAAACTAGTTTTTACAGAAGCTCTGCTTGATCAACAGTTTGCCTGCAAAAATGGGTTCAGCGTTTACATTTGCATTTTTATTTTTATTTTTTTTTACTGCTGTCTGGCTCCTGGAAAAAGACAAGCCCTGTGAAGCAACGGCTTTATCACATGCAAAAGAGGAACTGCTCCTTCCATTCAAACACAGAGAAGGTGCTGACTGGCTGAGAGACAGCTGTCCTGGCTGATGACGGCCTATCCCTGACCTCAAGAGGGGCAACAAGGAAGTTGAGTCATCTCAGCTGCTAGGCTGTTACTGTTGGCAAATACTGGATCATCTGTGTGACAAAGGAGGTGAGGGGTGGATAACCTGTTGTGTGTGTGTGTGTGTGTGTGTGGGGGGGGGGGTGTTAGTGTAGGTTTGCTCAGCCTCAGTCTAGACTCAACAGCCTACACCAGCAGATTACAGTATTGATACTGATAAGAGTGAGGATGTTTATTATGTGTGAGTGTGTGAAGAGCAGAAAGCAGCACGATTCACATCTGCTCGACTGAGACTATCTGGATTATAGATATGTGCATAATAAATGAGGTATGTGGAGTCCATATGTCCACAGCTGCAGCGCAACATGAGCAATATTTTTAAAAGTGACGTGTTGATCAAAATTCCAACTATTTGGGTTAAATATAAAAGGAACGTTATAATAAAAGTTGTCTTTATGTACTGCTAATGAAAAGAGCAGAGGCCTCATATAGAGATTTTATTCATTTTGATTTGAATTAACTCAAAGGGGGAGTGGTGGTGCAGAGGTTAGAGAAGGTGGGCCTGTGATCAGAAGGTCGTCGATTCAACTCCATGGACCGACAACATTAAAAAGTGGGTGGGAAAGATGAAGCAACCACACCTGCCTCCACCCTCATTTGCTCCACTCTGGGCCCTTGAGCAAGGCCTGCTTCCCCAGGTGCCCCAGATGGCAGCTCTCTGCTCCACACAGAGGGCTGTGGTAGCTCGGTGGATGTTGTGAGCATGATCATTTGAAAACTAAGTGAGATGCAAGTTTCCATTTAGGTGTGTGGCTACATCTAGTCGTAAGAAAGGTTCCATTTTTTAAATTGGGTGTTTTTGCCTTGTGCTTTCTTTGTGTATATTTCTTATACTTCGTAGTCTTACTTTCCGTCTGCTGGTGAAGATTCTCGTCGTCCAGGACATGATAAATCAAAAAAGGCGTTCAATACAAGATCAACTGGACTTTATTTGTTACAGAAGACATTTCGCTTCTCATCCGAGAAGCTTTATCAATTCAATGAACCAGACTGTGTGCGCGTGGATTTATAACAGGAGTCACGCACCAACATATGTTGGTTGCAAGCTGAGGTAGAATAGAATAGAATATATCTTTATTGACCTTGACATTGCACCGGGGCACAAAGACAACGTTAATGATTACGCACATTCATCATAGGATAGGGACGAGCGCACGAAGTCGCAGCAGTATAAAAACCGCGCCACCACAATCAGATATGGAAAAAGGAAAGACACAATAGGTATCATTTGTGTTATTCAAAAAGAGAGTCTATCAAAGATTGCCTGAGGACACTCCATGATAAAGTCCCAAAAACTCTAACAGCATTAAGCACATCACACGAGACATAGTTGCAGTTTTGACGACAGGCGGGAGGAACAGTCTGTGTGTATTTGTTCAGATAAGAGCAGTTCGCTGGTCTCAGAGCTCGGCTCCAACCGAGAACGCACACACAGAAACCTCTTGGGGGAGGGGGGTTGGGAGGGCAGCGGGCCCTTCAGCTCCCAGCTCAGGAGAAGATTTGTAGCAGCCTTCAATTCAAGGCCAGAGACCAGATTAGATTTGTTGCTTATTTTTTCAGTCAGACCACAGTGTTCTTTTTACTGCAGTCTTTTAGTCCAGGTGCAGCTTCTGGGTCCAAATCGCCGAATCGAGTCAGGTTCCGAGCTAAAAAGATCCTTCCGTATGTGCCCTGTTTGAATCCGAGCGGCTGTAAAACGAGTCCCCACACACCACGGTCCGCGGCAGCCGCCACTCACCACCGTGTGATTCAGCCCGCACAACAGCTGGGAAGGTCATTCATAGCCTGGTTCAAAGCATTTTTGCTGAGCAGGAAGTCTCGCCAGCACGCCGATCGCGGCGGTCCCTCAGCCTTCAGTGGCAGGAGCCACCGGTATCCCAATAAATCACAGAGGTTCCACGTCCCCGACAGAGTGAGCGGACAGTTACATTAGCCTGCTCATCGAGTCCATAATGTAGCTCACCGCATGCGTGTCGAAAGGGCGCTCTGGCTCTCCCCGGCCAGAACGCTTCGCGGAAATTTATGTTATCGATAGTATCGATAGATGAAATGGCCCAGAAAGCAGTCCACGCACATAAATCCATCCCAAATTGGTTCGAGCGAGCGCTGAAGAGTTATAGACGAGACAAATGCAGAAGCAGGGAGGGGGAAACCAGTGAGGTGAGGAGCGAAAGGAGATGCGACCTGCCCTGCCGAGAGCTGAACATGTAAATTGACAGATCACACCTTACCAGTAGGGGGTTCCCTTGAAGTCTCTGACAGAAGACACACAACTGTATGTAAATTGACAAAAAAAACACCTCACAAACCAACAACAGAGGTTTCTCAAAGAAACTTTGTTAGTCTAATTCACAGACAAGACACCTCTGCTCCCATTCGGTGTAAAACGCTTGGGAATCAGCCCCAACACTGAGTTATAAGTCTTTGAAAGTTGAAATCTCAGACCTCCTCCTCTGTTAAGAGAAGGTTTTTCTCTCTTAACATAAACAGCTTCCTTCACGCCCCTCTCAAACCATCTGTGCTCTCTGTCCAAGATGTGCACATTTTGGTCCTCAAATGAGTGACCCTTGTCCGTGAGGTGGAGGTGAACAGCTGAGTTTTGTCCAGAGGAGGTTGCTCTCCTGTGCTGGGACATTCTTCTGTGTATGGGCTGCTTAGTTTCTCCAATGTAATGGTCTGGGCAGTCCTCGTCCTTATGTCCTTATGCAGTCCAGTTCAGCGAGTTGGTGCGTTGGTATGTTGGTGCGTGACTTCTGTTATAACTCCACGCGCACACAGTCTGGTTCATTGAATACATAGTTCCCAGACACGCCCCCAGTATTTTGCAAACCGGTTTTCGCACCACATCTGTAGGCAGAAGAAGGCAAGATGGCGAACTAGCAGAGCAAATTATACGGACAATAACACGAGCTACCAAAGCTTCACCATGGAACAAGAGCAAACTGGCAGTGGTCGAGTTAAATGAGTTTGAGAAAGAAATCATGGCAGACGAATCAGACAACTTGTCACAAAGTAGTTACTCCGATATCATTAATTATTTAATTAATACAAGGAGCGAGCGCAGACCGGCTTCACAGCACACCGGCTTTACAGCTTTAAATCCAAAAAAGATGTGTAAACTGTCTCAATCAGATCTAACCAGCTAAAAAAGGTTTAACTAAAATAACACACAGCCAACAAAGTCCAAGCTGAACACGGACCAGAACCAACCAGCACTTTGAGTCTTACCGTGTTGGAAGTTAGCATGTTGTTAGCATCTGGAGCGTGGCTCGCCGGAGCTCAGGTCGGACGGCGTGCATCCACTGAGGCGGCCGCGGAGGCACGTCCACGTCCCATGGGACCGACGCGTCGCCCGCACGACTTGGCTCCCGTCCTCCTTCTCCAACTGGGACGGTCTGGTGGACCGTGAGGAGCAGAGGAGGCCATTGTCGCGTTAGCGAGATGCTAAGCTAACAGCATGCAAGACGGTTTGCTAAATAATGAAAAAAAAAAAAAACCAGCTCTAACACACAGACAGTTGTACTCTAACATTGTTCTGACATAGTTTCACAAAATGATTTATGTAGAATATTTTGTTTACCGGCCAAAAGTACGACGTCTTCCAGAGCAGATCAAAGCCAGACTCAGAGCAGGAGGGGCTGTTGTCCAGTTTCTCCGATGAGATAAATCCTTCCCGTTTACTTTTTTTTTGATGAAGTGAAACCTGCGCGTTGCCCAAACGTCTACCCGACTGGAACACCGACTGACACAACACGAAGTAACCATTGCAATTAATTAGAAATTAACAAAAAAAACAACGTGAAAAATGGACATCCATTTGAATGCGCTCAAACTGCAAGTAAACCTACAAGTGGGAGGGTCAAACAGGACAACCCACAGATGTGACGTCACATGGGAACTATGTATTGATAAAGCTTCTCAGATGAGAAGCGAAACGTCTTCTGTTACAAATAAAGTCCAGTTGATCTTGTATTGAACGCCTTTTTTGACTTACTTTCCATCTTTCCTTTCTTTCTATCTTAAAAAAAACACTGGATAGTTATTAAAATAAATATTTAGAGGTAATAATGGTGTGGAGAGGATGGCTGTAAGGGGAGAAGGGAGGCCATCAGAAGAAAAAAAGGGTTGCCACATAAAAAACGTAGTGGCAGCATGATGGCTCAGTGGTTAGCACTTTTGCCTCACAGCAAGAAGGTCCTGGGGTCAATCCCCAGTTGGACCTGGGGTCTTTCTGTGTGGAGCTTAGATGTTCTTCTCGTGCTTGCATGGATTTTCCCCGGGTACTCTAGTTTTCTCCCACAGATCAAAAACATGTATCTTTAGTCTGCCTTCAGGCCCAGGCCTCCCTTGCTAAAGAGCAATGTGACCTCAATGGGATTTGCCTGGTTAAATAAAGGTTAATAAATAAATAAATAAAAAGATGGCTGCCATGTAACAGTGGTGCTTGAGAGTTTGTGAAGCCTTTAGAATTTTCTATAATTCTGCATAAATATGACGTAAAACATCATCAGATTTTCACACAAGTCCTAAAAGTGGATAAAGAGAACACAGTTACCGTATTTTCTGCCATACACATCGCACCGCCTTATAACTCGCATCAGTCCAATTATGTCCAAAAAGTGGAAAAATCCATA
>JBBPBX010022270.1:0-15010 GCA_038048925.1 Garcialebias charrua
ATTACATTTAAAAAATCAATTTTGGTTGTTGAATAATGGGAAAATAGTTACAATCAATTCATAAATAAAGAAAAATAAAGTAACCAAAATAATAATGATGCTTAAACTGGCCTTGAGACAAAGGATGTTTCCTTTAACTTCACATTTTCTTGTTCAACCTTTTAAAGCGTCACTGCAGATGAGTGATTGTAAGATTTCTGCAACTGGAGCAGGTATTTCTTCTTACTGGTTAACTTCTCAGCTGTCTCAGATTTTAAGGGTAAATCCTGCACCATGTTTCAGCTCCGTTCATAGATCAGATCTCATAGAAGAGCACTTATAAAGAGCAAATTTTGTTTTTAGCTTTTGTTTGGGTCCATTATCTCGTTACAGGACTCATGATCTTTAATTGAGACCAGACTTTTGACAAATGGGAGCAGGTTTCACTTCAGCTGTTTCATATTGCATTGTACCCAGACCACACTCAAGCCAACCTGTACAACCCAAGGACTAAAGAAAATCTTCTTGTGTTTGACAGCAGATATAACTGTTTCTTAGAAACTTATATAGTGAAAATTATATAGTGAATATTACGGTAGTTACTTACTTATACACTTACTTATATACTTACATACATTTATACATACTTACTTATTTTATTAATCCCATAGGGGAAATACGAGATATCCAGGGGGTATTTTTAAACTTTTCCACCACACAGGTGGTCACCAACTTCAGTGGTGGGATGTAACTAAGTATAAATACTTTGTTACTGTACTTAAGTACATTTTTCATGTATCTGTACTTTACTTAAGTAGAATTAAATGTGGGTACTTTTACTGCACTACATTTTACATGAAGTATCTGTACTTTCTACTACATTTCTATAATGTGTTGAGTTACAAGTTACATTCACGTTGCAGCTTTTTGATTTGTCATTTGTTTGAAAGTAACAAATGTCGAGAGAGGGGAGTTGGTCCATTGAATCACGGCAAAGTGGGCAGGTAACATTAGACCTGCCTTCAAGAACAGCTGGACCAATGACGTATATTCTAATATATACGTCACTGAGCTGGGAACACACAGCACCACTAACACACCTAAAATGGATTCCACTGCAGAGAGTCAGCCAGAAGATACACAACACTCATGATTTTATTGAAAGACTATTGAAATATTATTGAAACATGTATATGTATGAAACAGAAAAGGGTAGCATGCCCTCTCCGGGTCGGGGATGGGGTCCTGCCCCAAGTGGAGGAGTTTAAGTATCTCGGGGTCTTGTTCACGAATGAGGGAAAACTGGAGCGTGAGATCGATAGGCGGATAGGTGCAGCATCCGCAGTGAAGCGGGCGCTGTACCGGTCTGTCGTGGTGAAGAGAGAGCTGAGTCAAAAGGCAAAGCTCTCAATTTACCGATCGATCTACGTTCCCACCCTCATCTATGGTCATGAGCTTTGGGTTGTGACCGAAAGAACGAGATCTCGGATACAAGCGGCTGAAATGAGTTTTCTCCGCAGGGTGTCTGGACTCTCCCTTAGAGATAGGGTGAGAAGCTCAGTCATCCGGGAGGGACTCGGAGTAGAGCCGCTGCTTCTCCACATCGAGAGGAGCCAGTTGAGGTGGCTCGGGCATCTGGTTAGGATGCCTCCTGGACGCCTCCCTGGTGAGGTGTTCCGGGCATGTCCCACCGGGAGGAGACCCAGAGGAAGACCCAGGACACGCTGGAGGGACTATGTTTCTCAGCTGGCCTGGGAACGCCTTGGGATTCCCCCAGAGGAGCTGCTCCAAGTGGCTGGGGAGAGGGAAGTCTGGGCCTCCCTACTTAGGCTGCTACCCCCACGACCCAACCCCGGATAAGAGTATGAAAATGGATGGATGGATGGATGGATGGATGGATAGATATTGAAATATTATTGAAATATTATTGAAATACTGTTCAGTACAGCAGGACAGATTCTCTCTCCCAAAAGAGCCTGACTGGACTCAAAAAAATCTTTGAAAATCAACTTCTTCTGAACTTGGACAATAAATTCTTGCTGCAATATTAAAATGTGTCAGTTCATGGGATGTTAGGAGACAAGAGATGTCTCTAAATGTCTCGACACTCAGGTCCAAGTTTTGAAAATGGTGTCAGGAAGTTAAAATATTGTTCACTTTTGATCCATTACAAGGTTGACTAGAGTTGATGACAAACAAGTTGAAATGATCAGAGCCTGTTCCATTGTTAGGTCTAATGCTCCTTTTTTCAGACAGACAACTTTTACTTAAAAATGTTTACTGCCGTTAAAATGACACATTGGTTTGTGTTAAATAAAAACTTTCAAAGGTATAATCATTCTTCTTCCTTATTTTGCTTAATGACATTTAACTCTTCATGTCATCCCTGAAATTCTGATGCACAGAATCACAAGTCCAAGTGTGAACTGTGTCACAGAGTAAACACAATAAAAACATGTATTATCTGCAGCATTGTTCATTAAAATGGCTCAACACTATTAATGTATTACAGAAAATATACATACAGTATGTACACTTAATGATATTGTAGACCATTGCATTAGGTAATACATTCAGCAAGTACTTTTACTTTAATACTTTAAGTATTTTTAAAAGCAAGTACTTATTTACTTTTACTTAAGTAAAAACATTAATATGGTACTTCTACTTTTACTAGAGTACATTTTTGTCTGTTTATTTGTACTTTTACTTAAGTACAGTGTTTGAGTACTTTCTCCACCACTGACCAACTTGAAGTGGATGTACTCAAATGAATACAGATCTTTTTCTTGACTCTGTGATCGGTTCAGTAAAGAAAAACAAAAATGCTAAACGTTAAACTTTATAATGACATAGATCAAAATTGTCATAAAAACATTAAAGTTCATGCTCATGCTCCAGGTAAAAAAAATTCAAACAAAGTTAAGTCAGGTCCTCTGGACGGTTTCTTTGTGTTGAAACATTTCATCCTTCATCCAAAGGACTTCATCATCTGAGGAGCCACAAGAAACTCAGTCCCATAAGTAACTTACTCACATAGTGGTCCAACCAGTTTTATGGTGACGAGATGGTTTCTGGAGATGGCCCTCTCTCCCATCGATTCCTCTGAGGCAGCCATAGCCAAATTGGTACAAAACGTCAAAGTTCATGCTCAATAATCTAAGTTTGTTGTGGCTTCTCGAACTGATGAAGTCCTTTGGATGAAGGACGAAATGTTTCAACAAAAAAATAAACCATCCAGAGGACCTGACTTAACTTTGTTGGATTGTCAGCAAAGTTTAATTAAATTGTTTCAAATAAAATCCCTGGTTCTGCTGAGAAATAATTTATTAAATGAGACAATCTTTTTGACCTGGCTGTAAATTCTGATACATCAGTAACTTTAGATTTTATGTTACAGACTTCAGTAGCACAGCACGGTGGTGCAACTGGTAGAGCTGCTGCCTCTCAGCGAGCAGGTCCCCGGTTCAAATCCCGGTCCAGGATCCTTTCTGGGTGGAGTTTGTTTTCTCTGTGCATGTGTGGGTTTTCTCCGGGTATTCCTGTTTCCTGCAACAGACCAAAAACATGCATGTTAGACTGATTGGTAACTCTAAATTGTCCCTAGGTGTGAGTGAGAGAGTGAATGGTTGTTTGTCTCGTTTGTCTCTGTGTCCCTGTGATGGACTTGCGACCCGTCCAGGGTGTACCCCGCCCCTCGCACAGTGATTGCTGGACATGGGTACCGGCGACCCCCATGACCCAAAATGGAAGAAGCGGGTAAAAGATAATGGATGGATGAACTTCAGTAGCTAATTTTCTTCAATTTGCCAAATTCAGAAGTTTTTACCTTGCAGGTCAGACACCAGACAGACCTCGGGGGACATGAAGTCATCACTGGACCTCATCCTGGTCTCTTTGGAGCACCTCGTTTCACAGGTGCTGAAGTTTCTCTGATTTAACCAGACACTGTTAGTTTTTACTTATCAATATTACACAAGCACGTACATGAACGCAGGATTTTTCCAAAATTATTTCTTGCAGCAGATTTCCCTCCACGAGCCCAGCCTCCACCGTTTGATGTGATTCCAACAATCCTGCAAGAAACAAAAGAGCATTATTCACTGAGACTAAAAAAATAACCACAGAATAGAAAATTTTGCAAAGTATTTAAGACATTTGTTTTACTGAAAATGTTGTAAAGAAACAATATTTTGTATTTACAGTATTTTTTTCTTTCGGCTGGTGGTTGTTTTATGCCAGATTTTCTTCCTGACACAACCTGGGTTCAAACCTGCACCCTCAGGATTATGAGACCGTGGCACAGACCACCAAGTTACCACAGCCCTTGATGTGAACACAACTTATGGATGTAGATTAACTTGGAGCCCTCATTTATAAGATATCTGTCAGTGAAAATTACTCAAGAATATTGTAATATTATTGATTATTTTGAGTCAGGAGTGGTGGCGCATATAGGTCAAGGTTTCTTTATTGTCATTCGCATCATATGTGGTACATGTTGTGGAACAAAATAGTGTACACAGTGTCAGTTACAGCCAGCAAAAGTATAAAATGTAAAAGAATAAACAGTAATAAGATCTAAGATATGAACTAAGAAATGCGCTAAGCGAAGAATACACTAAACACTAATGGTACAAAAACAACAGCAGCAGGCTTAGAGATAGATTGAGCATTGGTTAGAGAAGGTGGGCCTGTGATCGGAAGATCGCCGGTTCAACTCCTGGTACTGATAACATCATGTGGGTGGGATAAGTGAAGCAGCCACACCTGCCTCCACCTTCTTTTGCCCCATTCTGAGCCCTTGAGCAAGGCCCTTAACCTCCACCATCTGCTCCCCCAGGCACCTTAGATGGCAGTTCTCTGCTCCACACAGGAGGCTGTGGTAGCTCCATGGTCTGTGGTTGTGTCAGGAAGGACATCCAGTGTAAAAAACAAAAAAACTAATCTTTGTTCAAATTAGTTCGCTGTGGCGACCCCCGAAGAAGCAGCCGAAAGAAAATAAAAAAATCTGTTATTTTGAGAGTTACTGTATCCACAACTTGAACAACAGACAAAGCATACAACTGTATACAAAACTTTTAAAAGTTTTACAATAATTGCGTATCAGTGGGGGTAATGCAAAAAGCACTGAAGCAATTTTACTGTTGTTCTGTCACAATTATCTGTCCTGCGTCTTGTTGTGCATCTTTAAAATGAAATGTGCAAATTAAACACTGAAACATGCGGCTGGATTGGGAATAATCTGCCATGATTTTTGGTAGAAGTTTGTCCCACAATGTAGACCAAATTTATTTTAAAAAAATTTAAAATAAAGAATAAAACTAGCAATCAATGGGGTTTGGGCAGAACAGATGAGAAAAAACAGCTCTCTGGAGCTTTATACGTAGCTCAGGCATAATACTGTACATTTACAATTACATTTTATTCACAACTGCAACTAAGGGGTCATTTTAACTTATCATAGATCTTACATCAAGCACTAGAAACAAAAAATAATGTGGACCATTAGAGTCTTTTGCTGCTCATTACTGTATTCAAGAATATTTAAGATCTGATTTATTGTTTTTGCACGGGAACTGCTTGTTTTTTTCCCAAAAGTAATTTGTGTTCATCAGTTATAATCAATGGCTTTCAAATTCAGAGTCAGAGTCAGAGAGAGTCAGAGAGTCTTTATTGTCATTTGCACCGCATGTGGTACATGAGATGAAAACGAGATTATGTACACGAGGTCCCAGTTACATCCAACAACAAATGAAAGAGAAAAACAGTAATAACATCGAGAACTAACTAAGAAAAACATCAACTAGTAATACACTAAGCCTAATATAGTGGGAATAAACAGCAGCACGAACATGAGTTTGTATGAGCAGATGGTCACAGATGGTCACAGATGAACACAGCAACAAGAAAACATATCAGCATCACCATGATGTGATATTTTGCAGTGTTTATTTTAATTTTATTTTTATTTATTCATGAGTCTAACAGCCTCAGGGTAGAAGCTGTTCCTCAGTCTAGTGGTTCTACACTTGATGCTCCTCAACCTCCGTCCTGAGGGGAGTGGGGCAAAGAGTGAGTGTGCTGGATGAGTGAGGTCTTTCATGATACAGGTGGCTCTTTTCCTGCATCTAGAGGTGTAAATGTCTGTGATGGTGGGGAGACTGACTCCAACAGACTTCTGTGCAGCCTTCACCACTCTCTGCAGAGCTTTTCTTTCTTCAACTGTGCAGCCTCCATGCCACACGTTGATGCTGGAGCACAGGATGCTCTCCACTGCACACCTGTAGAACGAGGTGAGAACTGGGCTGCTCAGACCGGCTCGTCTCAGCCGTCTGAGGAAGTAGAGTCTCTGATGACCTTTCTTGATCAGGCTGGTGGTGTTGTTGCTCCAGCTGAGGTTATCATTCAGGTGTACACCCAGGTATTTGTAGCTGGAGACCACTTCCACTGCAGACCCACCTATTACCAGTGGGGCATGGGTGTGTTTGTTCCTTCTGAAGTCCACAATCATCTCCTTTGTCTTCTTCACATTCATGTGAAGATTGTTCTCTTTGCACCAGCTCTCCAGATGTTCCACCTCCTGTCTGTAGCTGGACTCATCATTGTTTGTGATGCATCCCACCACCGCTGTATCATCTGCAAACTTAACAATATGACAGCCTGGAAGTGTGGCTGTACAATCATATGTGAGCAGAGTGAACAGAAGGGGGCTCAGCACACATCCCTGAGGAGAGCCAGTGCTGAGGGTTATGGTGGAGGAGGAGAAGTTGTGGATCTTCACGGACTGTGGTCTGTCTGTTAAGAAGTCTAGTATCCAGTTACAAATAGAGGGGCTTAGTCCAAGTGTAGATAGTTTGTCTATCAGAGTTTGGGGGATCATGGTGTTGAAGGCAGATGTGAAGTCCACAAAGAGCAGACGCACGTATGAGTCCTTCTGATCCAGGTGGGTGAGAGCAGTGTGGACCACGGAAGAAATGGCGTCCTCTGTTGATCGGTTCTCACGGTATGCGTACAGGTAGTCCCCGATTTACGAGCGCTCTGATCTGCGAGGTTCCAGACTTACGAGCTGCACATTTTTGGAAAAAACGAAAAAAATACCGAGTTTTCATGTGTTTTTTCACTTCAGTTAGCAAGTTAAGCATATAAACACACGTTTCCGATCATTTTTATGCACTCAAAAGTAGTTTTTAGATGAAAATAGAGTGTTTTTAGGTGCGCTAGCGAAAACCGTTCCAATTTACGAGCGGATTTCCGGATTTACGAGCGAAATGGCGGCCGTTCCAAATTACGAGATTTCCGGTTTACGAGCGCCTCGTTGTGACGGATCTCGCTCGTAAATCGGGGACTACCTGTATTGATGAGGGTCCTCATTGATGTTGACGGTTGCCTTGATGTGGGACATGACCAGTTTCTCAAAACATTTAGCGACTATCGGGGTGAGGGCCACCGGTCTATAGTCATTCAGACCAGTCACTGTGGAGCTCTTTGGGACTGGGATGATGGTCGCGGTCTTCAGGCAGGTGGGAACTGACTCCAGTGCAAGTGAGGTGGTGAAGATGTCAGCCAGCACCTCATTCACAAACTGAGATTGTATTTTCAGTAATGCATACTAAATAAATCTTACTTTTTATAATTCTAATGTCAAGTGGTGAGGCTCAGATGAACTTCCACAGTGTGAAGTGAGTGTCAGCGCCACAGTTTCAGTGTGTACAGTAAACTTTGTGTTACCGTCTGCAGGAATGAGGAACTGTGGACAGGCTTGTTTCTTAGGAAATAAGAGTGTATCGGCTGTGACCAGGAATTGTTGTAGGTTTGAGGAAGTGGGGAACCTTCATGGGGAAGAGAGGGGTGGCACTGCACAATGTAGTGTGTGTGTTTGGAGAGAGAGAGAACTGTGTGGCCTGAAACAGCAGGAGGTTGGATTGTGCCTCCATTAGGTCTGGTTGGCGACCCAGAGCCAGACTGCAGAGAATGCCGGGCCATGTGGATTACGGCTGCAGGACTAATGCTCTCTTTCTCTCTCTCATCCAAGCAGGGCCTACAAACACAATCCCTTATTGAAACAAGCTGCTTTGCCCAAAGCTGTTCCTTGTGCCAACATGGTTTTCCAATCCGCCCGACACAACATGTGCAATCCTGGTCCCACTTCCTCAACGGCACTCCTCCCTGTCTTCACAGCTCTCTCCCTCACAGGTCAAGGACAGTTTGGGGCAATAGGTACGTATTTACCACCAGGAACACTCACTGAGACAAGCCACTCTGAAAACAGTCACAGTGGGAAGAAAAGGCAAGGCTTTGAGACTATCTGCCCATGGCCTTTAAGCACAAGTTATGGTGATATGATAAGTGCTATGTCTTGTCATCATTGTATGTTCATACAATGTGAAATTGGTTCTCTGCATTACCCATCGCACCTGGGATGCACCCAGGTGGAGCAGTGGGCAGCTATTTTAGTGTCCATGCAGGGAGCAATTGGGGCAAGACACCTCGATATGTGGGAATGGCTGGGGATCGAACCTGGGACTTACGGGTCTCGAGTCAGCTGCCCTGTTTCTACCCCATCAATTGTGCGAGTGGTGTTTAAAACCTCGTTACAGTCAGTTTCTATGGAAACATTGTGAACAGTTAATATCTTACCTGTTGAGGATAGCTCTTTGACTAATCTCAGTTTGAATAAGAAGACTTTGATTTAAATCAGATTATCACACTAACAACTACTCCAAGTGAAGCCACGACTGCCTATCTTAAAATCTTAAATACAGTGGTTCAGTCAAGCACAATTTTATAAACGTCCTTATTTATTTACTGAATTGTTTTAAACCTCTCTCAGATTTACATTACACAATTATTTCAGTAGAAATAGTGAAATTGTAAGTGTCACTGAAAACGATTTATGCATTAAAAGGGGAATTAATATTTGTTTTTTAGTAGTTAGAATATTTTGGGTTTAATTTGTTTCGCTCATACTTTGATAATATGATATTTTGTACAAGATGCATTTATTCCGTAAGTGAAGGATTATTTTTGTTAGTACCGTGATCTCGAGATAATACAGAATTTTTGCTGGAAGTGCCCTAGGCTACACCAGAAGTGCTACAGCTCATCACAGACCAGTGTAAGAAGAACCATCTAATTTGGTCTTGGTCCCACTCGGACTAGCTGAGAGCTCATCAAACTGGTCTGAATAAACCGTGTTTCTTCTTATAGAGGCTGTTCAAACAGCTATCGACACCTTCACATGCTAGTTCACATCGTACCCCCATTAATACATCTGAACTGTCATTTTAAGTTCAGAAGGAGTTCATGCAACGTGGATGCAAACCTGGACATCTCCAGTTGGAATTTTTCAAACATTCATGACTTACAAAGTTGGGTTGTAAATTATTTGTTTAATCAGTTGTTTTTCTAATAGGTAACCCAAGATGTAATTTACATTTATGATCCTGTGAATATTTCTCAATAATTTTTTAAAATAAAGGAATTTGTCTTTTAGGGCAGCACGGTGGCACAGTTGGTAGAGCTGCTGCATCTCAGCGAGCAGGTTGCCCCATTTCAAATCCTAGACGGGGGCTTTTCTGGGTGGAGTTTGCATGTCCTCTCCATGCATACGTGGGTTTTCTCCGGGTACTCCGGTTTCCTCCCACAGACCAAAAACATGCATGTTAGACTGATTGGGAACTTTAAATTGTCTCTAGGTGTGAGAGAGAGAGTATGATTGTTTGTCTCGTTTGTCTCTATGTGTCCCTGTGGTGGACTGGAGACTTGTCAATCCCCGCCTCTTGCACAGTGATGACTGGACATGGGCACCAGCAGTGACCCCTGTGACTCAGAAATTTTTGATTTTGATTTGATGTTTATTCATTCATTTTAAAAGAACAATACAAGACACTTTCATCAGATACAAGAATACAAGTAGGATAAAATGAAGGGAGCAGAAAGAAGATGAAATCTTATTATATCTGCCCCTTATTTCACTGTTTGTTCAACCAATGATAACCTTCAAAACCAAGTGTAACCGGATCCTTTCTGCGTTGTGCTGGTTTTATGGAGTGATCAGACCGTGACACGGTTTGTCTTTAAACAGGATGACTTGGTTTATTCTGATGAGAATAACACACACACACAACAACGTGTTACAGACTGCCCGCTCCAAGTTCTCTCCCACAAGACAACGTGACAAAAGGGCTTACATCTTTCAAATGAGCTGAATAAACATTCTTATAAAACATACCTGAATAACACACACACAACAATGTGTTACAGACTGCCCGCTCCAAGTTCTACACAAAACAAAAATGCATAACATAAATTAACTTAATAGGTCTATAAATGAACTGAATGTATTTAGATGAAAAATAAACAGCACGTACCTCTCCCACAAGACAACGTGACAAAAGGGGAGAGTCTAAGGGGTGCAAACAATTTAAAGACAAAACCACAGAAGAAGAAATAAAAAGGAGGGGCTTCCAATCTTAAAGTAACACGGCTAAAATAATGACAGTGGTGTTTCAGTCAGGTAAGAAACAATATACAATAATACAACAATACAAAAAGACATTTTGTGTAATTATAACAAAGGAGAAATACAACCAGGTTACATTCACCCCCCTAGAATTACACAAAATAAAAAAACAGTGTCAGATAGTATCAGTACAAATATTTTGTGTTCTGCAACAATGTAATACATCAGCATAATAGCTACCCTACAATAGGGTCAGGAGACCAGAGATCGTTCGACGCCAAGCGAGATCTCACGGTATCCCATGGACAACAAGAGGTGCCTTTTACACCCCCCTTATACAGAATGAACACATATGGTACTGATGCTTATGCAAACCAAAAAAAAAAGATCCTAGTCAATGGCAGGAATCATACACAAAAATTTGGAAACTCACACATCAATAACAGGTTGAACATTATCCCTGTTATACAGTGCCTCAATGACAGCCATGGATTCTATCAAGCGACAGACTGGTTTAATAACCCTCCCAAAGCGTGAAGTTAGGCGGTGAACAACATCCCCTCCCACACTGTCTGGAGGATGAACAAAACCAGCATCATCAGGAAGATGAGGTAAGGAACCAGCAGTCGCCAGTACTCCAGTGTCCATAGAGGAGTTCTCCGAGTCATGAGGCAGGTCATTATTTACAACAAGGACACATCCTGAACCCATGAGGCAGTACGGTCCAGAAATTAAGATGCGGGTAAAGATAATGGATGGATGGATGGATTTGTCAGTTATTTATTTACTTTAATAAAGAATAGTTTTTTACATTTTGAAAAAGCTCACACTCTTCTTGCATCATGAACTGGTTTGATACAAGACTACCCGGAGGCCATCTTAGCACCAGCAAACTGTTTTCTTCCACTATGGAATATGCTGTTTGTGGCAATCATTTTGGTGTCTCCTCCGATTGAAGAAGTCCTTTGGATGAAAGACGAAACGTCTCACCAAAAAAAAAAAAATGACTTGACTGAACATTGTTGGATTTTTACTTGGATTACAGAGCATGAACTTTGGTATTTTAAAGACCTTGTAAGTTTTTGAAATTAGAATGTTTATGAAGTTTGTTGGTTGAGTAGTACAGTGGATAAAGGCATCGCTTCCAGCAAGAAGGCCACAGGATCACCTCAGCCTTTCTGGGTGGAGTTTGCATGTTGTCTCCGTGCATGCGTGGGATTTCTCCTGGTACTCCCGTTTTCTCCCATAGACCAAAAACATGCATATTACAGTATCCTGATTGGTAACTCTAAATTGTTCCTAAGTTTGAGTGAGAGTCTGCATGGATATGTCTGTATGTGTCCCTGTGATGGACATGCAGTCTGTCCAGGGTGTCCACCGTCTCTTACACAGTGTTGGCTGAAGATGGACATCAGTTGCCCTGCGACCCATGAATCAAAGAGTGGGTAAAGAAGATGCACAGATGGTGTTCATAAAGTTGTTTCTCTAGAAAATATTAAGAAAATTTCTATAAAAAAATAAACATGCATCCAGTGACTGATGGACAAGGGCACCATCGACCCCTATGACCCTTAAAGAACGATGGATGGATGAAACCAACACAAACTGACAACATTGTTGAGTTTTTATTTAAAAAAAATAGCATAACAGTTACGTTATAATAAATAAAATAAATGTCACATTTTTGTCATCTGTGTATGTTTCCCATACTTGACAGACGAAATTGGCCTCTGTATTTAACCCAACCACCACCAGGTGGTGCAGTGAGCAGCCGTAGTCAGCGCTCGGGGAGCTGGGGAAAATAGATGTGCACTCATAGACACCCCAAGGTGTGCCGTGGCCGGGGTTTGAACCTGGGTCCTTCGGATCCCAAGTCTGATTCCCTAGCCACTACACCATCTTGGTTATTTAATTAATGCCACATAGTCATCGCTTGTACATCTGCTCGATCAAGTCTGTCATGTACTTTGTTAGTGTAACAAACATACGTGGCGTAGTGGTAATGGAAGTCGTTCCCCGATCGGAAGGTTGGCGGTTCGAATCCCGGTTCCCCATGTGTCGTTATGTCCTTGGGCAAGACGAGTTGCTCCCGGTAGGACTGGAAAGCACCTTGCATGGTAGTCTGCCGCTACCGGTGTATGAATGTGTGTAGCACTTTGAGATTTTCACTAATGAAAAGTGCGTTATGAATTGAATTAATTATTATTATACGTCATGAAGACAAGGACACCAGGTCATTAGTCAGCCATCTTTGAGGTCTTTATGATTAGCTTAGCAGTGGACATCTTGGACACGTCTCACTCACATGAAATACTTTATGAAGTATATCATGATTTTATAGAAAAATTTACTTCTTAATTTTTTTTTTCCTGTAAATTGCTCCTTTCTCCGGGGGTCGCCAGAGCAAACTAACTCGCACAAAGACTTGGCACTTGTTTTTTTGTTGTCGTTTTTTTAATGCCGGATGTACATCCTGACACAACCACAGCCCACCGAGCTACCACAGCCCTCTGTGTGGAGCAGCGAGCTGATATCTAGGGCGCCCTAGAGAGAAGACGGTGGAGGTTAAGGGCCTTGCTCAAGGACTCAGAGTGGGACAAAGGTGAAGACAGGTGTGGGTGCTTCACCTTTCCCACCCACATTTTGATGTTGTCAGTCCCTGGGGTCGAACCATCAACCTTCTGATCACAGGCTCACCTTGTCTAGCTTCTGTGCCACCACTCCCCCATTAACTTTCTTTACACTGATTGAAGAAAAAGTCGTGCATTAAAGTGCATTTTCTATCCATTCTTTCCAGGAATTTAAAATATCAGCTCACACGCACTCACGGCAGCCCATATCATTGTACCTCCTCCACCATGCTGATTATTAACTTGAGATTTCCTAAAAATAATTTGGCCTGGGTGCATTTTTACCTGAGAGCTGCTGAACCGTTTTCAACAACTTTATCCAAGCCACAGTCTCCATCATTACTGTATACAAATGCCTTGAATCCAATTAACAGATTAACAATCCGTGTTCTGTAATACAGTAATTAACAATTTAGGCTGTTGGGCTTGGAGTGAGAAATGTGTAAGTTAAGTCTGATTTATTACCTTTAGCTTATCTAATATTCCTCTGTGGTTCCTTTAGTTGTTTCTAGCTGGAGATTATTTTCACCTAACTTCTTGAAAGCCTGCTATTTACAGAGCTTACAGGTTCATTTTTGACCATCAGAACCACATTGAGTTCAGGCTATCATCCAGATATCCACAAAACTATCGGTAAGTGCAGTTGTTTCAGCTATGTGACCTTGAAATGTGAACTTGTTCAAGAATTGCTGCAAAGCATTCCAGGTCTTGAGCTTGTTTGGACTTTCACATTGTGTTGAGTTGGTCAATCTGATTACAGTATGTATTTTCTTGTTTGTTTGTTTGTTTGTTTGTTTGTTTGCACTATGGAGCTGCAGTCAATAATCTTCTCTAACAGGAAGTTTAAAGTTTTAGTAAGTTTATAAATAATTTGAGGCATTCAATTCAGTACCTCTTAATGAATAATTTGAGTGGGCGAATGAATTTTTTTGGAACCAAACATTAACCATATGCTAATTTCAGAAAATAATAATATTAAAGCTGTAACTTTTTATTTTAATAAACAAACATCTCAGTTCCAACTAAGGCGGAAGAAAATATAGCAAAATAAATAAAATAAAAAAATTCAAGTAATTTTTTTTCACTTAAATTGGAAATTTAAATGAAAAAGACTTGAGTTTGTAATTTTCTCAGTCTCTACTCAAGACAGGAAGAAGTCCAAAGGACACGTGTAAAATAATTGGATTTAAAGACCCAACATTAATATAAATTTTAGAAGTAAACTTTAAGAAAATGTTTTTCAAATGAGCATTTATTGTCACGTTTAACCCCGAAATGCACACTCTGCTTTCTTAGTGGCCACATTATTAACTATTAAAACAGGGCATTTTGAAAGCTCATCCACTCTTCACTATCAAAGTGTAGCATGGAGAACAGCTGCTCTGCTTGTATAGACGACAGCGACTGCAGTTGAATGGACACTATCTCAACCAGGTGCAGGCGGGGGACGGGGGAAGGCTCCACAAAGAAGTGCTTGGCACAAGGTGTGAGACGACGACACGCGTGAAGGTGCAGCTCGGTGATACTCAAATCCTTGCTAAATGACAAGGCTTCTTATACAGAGCCCCCCTTCAGGAGAGGAAAGAGCAAACTATTGGATCGAAGTTTGCTGAAGGAAAAGAAGAAGGAAAGGAGGGAAGGAGAACGAGTGGATTTTGTTTATAGAAGTGTAAATGAATGAACCGTGGAGCTGAGCGACACCAGGAAAAGCAGAATGAATGGAGGTTATTGGATTTAAAGGCTGTGTAATCATCTGGAGGATACAGGGAATGTGTTTGTGCTTGCTGCCCACACATTCTGTTCCTGTGTGAAGGCAACGTGCAGCAGGGGGGTGGAGGAGGGGCTGGATCTGTTCACACCACTCTGTCCTTGTGTCACCCATAGGACTTCATGTCCTCCCTGAAGCCGCAGGCCTTCGCATATATCTTATATATAT
>JBBPBX010022271.1:26256-41579 GCA_038048925.1 Garcialebias charrua
ACACTTTTAAAACTAACATTTGGCTGCATTTGAATATCCATGGACGTCACCTACCCCGAGGCGCAGTTTCCCATGATGAGTCCTCAGAGATCCTGGGTGTTGGAGAACGACCCAAAGCCTGTTCCAGCAGCAGCAGCAGCCTCTGGTCTTGTAGACCTGTCTGTAGTTGCATCAGTAAGCGTGCTCTGGCCAGGGCAGAGGAGGAAGAGCAGAGAGAGAGACAGAGAGAGAGAGATGACGAGTGATGACAGAAGAGGAGGAGAAAGAGGAGACCGTACAAGGGATCTATTTGTGCACAAGTTTGTCCACTTTTATGATTTCCAATATGCAAAAACATAAACACAACCAGACGTCCAAGTTTTAACTTCCACATTACCACCGTTGGTGACGCAGAGGAAAACCACTGCTCATAAAACCATCAATTCACCTGCCACACACACCCACACACACACTTTCATTATTGGCAAAACATGAAACTAACTCTGACCAAAGATTTTCTATAATTTACCCAGAAGACAGTTTTGACCTTCAAACACATTTAAAACATGTGTGTTCTGTATATTGTTCACATTCAAGCTGTCAAAGCAGTGATCATGCAAACATTAAAAAAAAAAACGGACAAATGTGAAATTTAAACGTTCATATGATCTCATCAGTAAAACTGGAGTGTGTTGCTGTACACCAAACGATGTTAAACGATGAGACAACTCTTACGGTAACGTTTGCATTTGCTAGTAAACTATTGTACAGTATTTGCATTTTCTTCCTGAAAATTATTAGGAAGTTATTAACTTTGCACATACGCAGCGGAAAGTCCAGTTTGTATGTGCCTTTGTCTAAACAGGAAAATCAGGCCTTTATGCTGAGTGAATACTGAAGAGAGAGTAGAGTAACTTTATCTAACCGTTAACCAGGTTAACGTCTATGTTCTGTTTAAAAATAAAATTGTGGGACATATTTTGTAAAAGTACATTAACTTTTTAGTGTGAATGTTTTTATAGTGCCCTGAGCTGACGTTAGGTGTGAACTGGCGCTATAGAAATTATTGAATTGACTTTGCAGGCCATTTTGCATGTCATTTACATGTTCTCTCAGTTCAGGAGTTGGTTTTCACAAGAACTGTCATTTTCCATTCACAGCACATGAAGGTGGAAGTTAAGATTAAAAAGTGATCAGATTAGAACTTTGTGCACATTTTTATTTTTAGGTGTCCAAGCCGGCAGAGGAAGGGGAACGCAGCTGTAAAGCAGCAGCATTCCATGGATTCAGAGGAGCATGACACTGTTGAAACTGTCCTTTTTTAAAAATATATTATTTTTCTTTTTCTAATGTAAATTAAAGTCATGCTGCAGCCCAAACTGCAAGTAGTGCTAAGGTATGAAGTTACATGATGGTAGTATGGCCTGCGAGTATGACAGAAAAAAATAGACAGGTTTCTGTGTAGGAGGGTGGGGGATATAATTGGGGACTTTGCATTTGGTCATCTAACTTCTTAATTGTAAATCAAAGTTTTATGGTTTATATCTCTACATTCCCTATACAGTATGTTACTGAGTCACAAATAGAATTTTTGAAAAACCTACTTTTGATCTGTTTTCAAAGGTTTTAAGGTTGATAATTATAAAACTCCACATCTAAAATCTAGATACTATTTTTTTTAGAAATTTGAGGAAAAATAGTTATATTTTAAAAACCTGGCAAACAATTTTGGCAAGCTAAACATTAATTTTGCCATATCTTCTAAACTGTGATGTTTATTAAAATGAAATCCAAACTAATATTCGGAGAGTTCATTATGAGTTACTGGGCCAAATTTGTCAAACGTTAACACATAGAGGGCCCTGTAACGTGAACAAAGTTTTCCTGTAAAAGTGGCTGGATCTTACAAAATCTGGTTCAGACCTTTAGGACAAGGCCCTGAGCTAATAACTCAAGGATCCAGATTGAATGATTTAACCCTTATTGTGATGTACCTCAAGGACAATATTTCACAAGTGAAGTGGGTGTGGCCTATCTCAAAAAATTTTCTTCTCTAAATCAGTAATGGAGCCTAAACTGTCAGAGTTTGAGAAGATTTTCGAAGTAAAATAAAGTGTGCTAACTGGTATATTTTCTTTCAGTTTTTCCCTCTTCAGGGGTCACCACAGCGAGTCATCCTCCTCCATCTCACTCTGTCCTCTGTATCCTCTGTCCTCACTCCAGCTACCTTCATGTCCTCTCTAACACTGGACAAAAAGGCCTAATATCCGGGGAGATACAACAGTATGCAAGTGTCCGTATCTGCCACATATCCAATATGTTTCCGGTGGTATACGGGGAGATCTCATCTGTAACAGATCTTAGTACAGGATATCCCACGCATACCCATCTGTGATAGATCCTAGCACTGGATATTTTCTGGATCCTCATACATGATAAATCCTAGTATAGGATATTTTCGGGATACACATCTGCGATAGATCCTAGTATAGAATATTTTATGCATACCCATACTTGAGAGATCCTAGTATCGGATATTTTCTGGATACTCATATGAGAAAGATCCTACTACTGCATATTTTCCAGATACATATCTGTGATAGATCCTAGTATTGGATATTTTCTGGATACCCATACATAATATAATATATAATATAATAATATAATATAATATAATATAATATAATAATATTGAAGAAATTCAAGATGGCGCCGGTTGTCCTGGCACGCTTTCTAACTCCTCTCCTGAACTTTTTACTACTGTTCGTGTTCTGCCTTTTTTTCATCGACGATGCATCCTCGCTCCTGGTCTATGATCGCTCAACTCTTCTAAGTCTCAAAGACTCGCTGATCAACACACCGGCTACTGGCAAATATGGACATTTCAAGCCTCCTCCACCTCCACCGTTCCTGGCGTCTATTCCTGCCTACCTACAACGCAACACGACCACGTTGCCTCGCAACAAGCGGCGCAGAAGACGCGGTACGAGGGCAGGCGTGCTGGTGAGGTTTAAAAAGTATCTCTCGTCTCACAACACGCCGACGGCTGACTTACCTCCTGAATTCAGCGTCTTTGATGTCCGTCGCTCCTTTGCCCGCCGCAACAGATGCCTTGTTGCTATCAATCATGACGCCAGCGATCAGTTTCCATCTTGTCCCCCCGTGAGGGCGGTGGAGCGAGGCTGTGTTAAACAGAACCTCCGCCCGCTCGCTCGAGCTGTGAGTGACGTAACTGGCTGTGTTCCTGTACGGTCAGCATTGTTTAACGCCAGATCAATCACAAATAAAACTTTTATATTAAGTGATTTGATCTCCACTCATCGTCTGGATCTGTTTTTGATCACGGAAACCTGGCAGAAAATTGGAGACAACAGCTGCTTCTCTGAACTCCTCCCACCTGGCTTCTCTTATCTGAGCGCTCCGCGTGGATCTGGAAGAGGGGGGGGCCTGGCTGCAGTTTTCAATGAGGAGGCGTTCAAGTGCCGCATGTTGCCTCAGAAAAATTACAACAGTTTTGAAAGCATGATTTTTGTGCTGGAATCTGCAAAACCTATTTTGTGTGGCCTCTTTTATCGGTCTCCTCAATACAACAAAAACTTTCTCAGTGAGTTTTCTGAACTACTGGCTGACCTAATGCCAAAGTTTGACTCTTGGCTTTTCTGTGGGGACTTCAACGTGCACACCTGCTGCCCAAGTAATCAGCTTGGATGTGAGTTTCAGGACCTCCTGGACTCTTTCAACCTGTCACAGTTGGTCTCGGGGGCCACACACAGTCAGGGTCATACACTCGATTTAATTATCTCCCACGGCCTTCAAATACCTACTGTGGAGATCCTGGACACCTGTATTTCAGACCATTTTCCCATATTATTCGAATTTTTCACCTCTCCTGCACCGAAAGCTATTCTCCCAGCACGTTTCTGTCGCTCTATCACCCCATCCACTCCAAGTGAGTTCACTGATGCCTTTAAGAGCACTGAATTCTGCTCTGCTGTCAGCCTGGACCCATCTCTACATCCTGAGGACTTCATCAGCTCCTTCCATCACACCTGCACAACGATCTTGGACTCCATCGCTCCTCTCAAACAGGCATCTTCAAAGAACAAACCTTCACCATGGCTCAACGAAACGACGCGAGCTCTTCGACAACGTTGCAGAAAAGCAGAACGAAAATGGAAGCGCGACCGGCTTCATGTATCTCAAGGAATACTGAGAGACTGTCTCTGTGAGTATCATAATGCTGTGAAACAGGCCAAATCACAGTACCTCTCCAATTTAATCTCCACCAGCTCCAACCGGCCGCGGACGCTTTTCAGCACACTCCAGTCTGTCATCAACCCATCTGTCAATGTTCTGAAAACTGCCACACAGTCTACCTGCGATGACTTTCAGAGCTATTTTGTCAACAAAATAGACTCTATCAGGCAGAACATTGTCAGTTCATCCAACACCATCCAGTCTTGTGCGTCTGCAATAACCACAGCTGTTTTTGACCAATTTGACCTGGTTTCACTCCCTCACCTCACCAAGGTGGTTCAGCAGATGAAACCAACTAACTGTTCTCTGGACATCATTCCCTCTAAAATGTTCAAACAGTCCTTTGATGTAATTGGTCCTTGTGTTTTGTCATTTATTAACAGCTGTCTATCTTCAGGTTTTGTGCCATCTGCTTTCAAACATGCTGTGGTCAGGCCTCTTCTCAAAAAACCAGGCCTAGATCCTACAGCTCTCTCTAATTTCAGACCAGTTTCACATCTGTCATTTCTATCAAAGGTCCTAGAAAAGATTGTTTTTATTCAACTTCAATCTTTTCTAGAACTCAACAACCTGTTTGAAAAATTTCAGTCAGGTTTTCGAGCTCGTCACAGTACTGAATCTGCACTGCTCAAAGTACAGAATGACATTCTTCTGTCCCTGGATGCAAAAAACCCTGCTCTGCTGGTGATGTTAGACCTCTCAGCAGCTTTTGACACCGTCGACCATCAGGTACTAATCAACCGCTTGTCTCAGCAGGTTGGCCTCCAGGGAGCTGTGCTTGAGTGGTTCAAATCTTACCTGTCTGGGAGAACTTTTTCTGTCATGATAGGCGATCTGTCCTCCTCTTCATCAACCCCTCTGACCTCTGGCGTACCACAGGGATCTATTCTAGGGCCAGTCCTTTTCTCTCTTTACATGCTGCCATTAGGATCAATCATTGCACGTCATAACCTGTCTTTTCACATGTATGCAGACGATTTACAAATCTATCTGCCAGTCACTCCCAACCCCTCACCCAGTTCAAACACTCTTGTCAACTGCTTAAATGACATTAAGCACTGGCTCTCTCAAAACTTCCTCCACCTAAACACAGATAAAACTGAATGCATTTTATTTAGTGCTCCTGGTGACACCAACAACATCCTTCCCAGTCCCAGTGTTGGTTTTCCCCTCCCCCATTTCAACCCGGTGGTCAGAAATCTTGGAGTGCAGCTTGACTCCAACTTAAAGTTTGATAAACAGATCAGTTCTGTTGTCAAGACCAGCTTCTTCCAGCTCCGACTGCTCTCCAAAGTCAAGTCATTTCTCAGCCGTGGTGATCTGGAGAAGGCCATCCATGCCTTTGTGACCTCCAGACTTGACTATTGTAATGCTTTGTATGTTGGTATTAATCAATCCTCCATCTCCCGTTTACAGCTTGTACAGAACTCTGCCGCGCGCTTTTTGACCAACACACGAAAATATGAACACATCACTCCTGTCCTGTCCTCTCTACACTGGCTCCCGGTTCAGTTCAGGATACAGTTCAAGCTGCTCCTGTTTGTTTTCAAAGCTCTGAATGGACTTGCTCCTCTGTACATCTCAGAACTTTTGAAAGCCCATCAGCCCGGCAGAGCTTTACGCTCTGCCAGTCAACACCTGCTGGAGGTGCCTCGCTCAAGGTACAAACAATGGGGAGACCGGTCATTTTCTGTTGCCGGCCCAAAAGCCTGGAACAGTCTCCCCCTTGAGCTGCGTGCCACCTCTGATCTGACTCTGTTCAAAACCAGACTGAAGACCCACTTGTTCAAAAAAGCTTTCAGTGTGTAACTTTTATTACTTTTGGTATTTTAATATGTAGCATTTTTTATTTCCATTGCCTTTCTATTTCCACTTGTTCAAATAAGCTTCCAGTGTGTAACTTTTATTACTTTTGGTATTTTAATATGTAACATTTTTTTATTTCCATTGCCTTTTTATTTCCACTTGTTCAAAAAAGCTTTCAGTGTATACCGGTAACTTTTATTACTTGTGTTATTTTAGTGTTATTTTAGTATGTAGCATTTTTTATTTCCATTGCCTTCTTTTATTGCTGTTGTTTCCTATTCTATTTTCATTGATTTATTATTCCAGTTTATTCATCTTTTTATCCTGTTAAGCACCTTGGTCAATGCAAGGCATTGTAGGAAGGTGCTATACAAATAAAGTTTATTATTATTATTATTATAATAAATCCTAGCATTGGATATTTCCGGATACAAATCTGTGACAGATCCTAATATTGGATATTCTTTAGATACACATCTGTGATAGATCCTACTATTGGATATTTTCTAGATACCCATACTTAATAAATCCTAGTATTGGATATTTTCCAGATACCCATCTGACAGATCCTCATATTGGATATTTTCCGGATACCCATACACAATAAATCCTAGCATTGGATATTTGCCGGATACACATCTGTGACAGATCTTACTATTGGATATTTTCTGGATACTCATAGATAATAAATCCTAGTATTAGATATTTTCCGCATACACATCTGACAGATCCACATTTTGGATATTTTCCGGATAACCATACATAATAAATCCTAGCATTGGATATTTACCGGATACACATCTGTGATAGATCCTAGTATTGGATATTTTCCGGATACCCATACTTAATAAATCCTAGTATTGGATATTTTCCGGATACACATCTGACAGATCCTCATATTGGATATTTTCCGGATACCCATACATAATAAATCCTAGCATTCGATATTTGTCGGATATACATCTGTGACAGATCCTAGGAAACCCATACATAATAAATCCTAGTATTGGATATTTTATGGATACCCATACATAATAAATCCTAGTATTGTATATTTTCTGGATACACATCTGACAGATCCTCATATTGGATATTTTTGGATATCCATACATAATAAATCCTAGCATTGGATATCTTCTGGATACCCATACATAATAAATCCTAGTATTGGATATTGTCTGGATATGTATATTTAACTTTTCATTAATTTTCATTCAACCTTTATTTAGTCAGGTAAATCTTATTGAGCCTCATGGGCTCATTTACGAAAGCGAACTGCTAAAACTAAAGAACGATGAACAGACTACACTTGCTTATTGTGTGTGTGTGTGTGTGTGTGCGTGTGCATGTGTGTGTAAAATGTTATCTTTACACAAATCCTAAAGGATTTTCTTTTTCTATCAAATGTATATTACACAGATAGGGGATGTGTCAAAGATGTCAAAGATTAGCAACAAAACTGACCTTAGTATCAAATACTCCCTGTGGTATCCCTCATGGCCAAAACTATTCCATTGACCACCAATTAAAATTAAAATTGATTTTATCTCTCTTTAATTAGCTTTAAACTCTACCATTCAACAGTTTTTTCCATTGTAAGAAATCCTTGTATTTTGAGATTATATTTTATTGCATCATGAAACCACCAGGGGTCACTAAAAGTTATCTATTTGCAGGTTTGAAATTATTTCTGTTAATCAAAATGTTGATTTGGAGTGGATGTTAAGAATTTATTTAACTCACACATACACAAAGAAAAAAAGGTATATCCACTGGTCGTCATGAAGCTCCATGAAAAAGCTCACCATAAAATAGTAGTTAAACAGAACTTGTTTCCCCACAGAATCCATTGTTTTGGATCTTGTTCAAATTGAATTACTATTTCATTCATTTAACCTTTATTTAGGCAGGTTAATCCCATTGAGCCTTGAGGACTCATTTACAAGAGAGACCTGGTTACAAACAAAGAATGATGACAACATCAAAGGTATGCTGGTGAAGATTCTCAGTCGTCCAGGACATGATAAAATCAAAAAGGCGTTCAATACAAGATCAACTCGACTTTATTTGTTGCAAAAGACGTTTCGACTTTTTCAATTCACTGAAACCAAAATGTGAGCGTCTGGAGTTATAACAGTCTAAAGAAATCATGCACCATCATATGTAAATTGCAAGCTGAGGTAACACATACATGTAAATTGACAGATCACACCTTAACAGTAGGGGGTTCCCTTGAGGTCTCTGACAGAAGACACAACACTGTATGTAAATTGACAAAAAACACCTCACAAACCAACAACAGAGGTTTCTCAAACAACTTTGCTAGTCTCAAGCCCCCAGTATACTGTGCGTGATGCCCAGCGCCGCTGGACTCGCGTGTGCTGCGCGCAGGATGTTCATAATATAGTTCTGTGCAAGCGCAGCTCTCTGGAGTGCAGGCTCCAGCAGCTGCAGCAGGGCGGAGCGAAAAAAGACAGAGGGCTGCACAACGGTTTTCTGTGTTTATATGTTCATGAAAAGTTTTTAAAAATAAATTAAAAACAGGGAGCGCTTCTCCTTCAGCCCACCCAGCAGACCTGCACACCAGGAAATATTTAGAACCTGGTGCAGCCTCGTTGGACATGACTTTAGTTCGCTCGTGACAAGTTCATTCATTCCTCCTCCTCGGAGGAGGAAGTGAATGGTGACAGCTTCAAGTAATCACTTGACTTTTGGCAAAAAAAACCAAAAGAAAATGCCAGATCAGCGATGAAGAAGAGGAATTTATTTTCAACTGCATCCATATATCTTCTCTTTGTCTTTTTCTTGGCAGCTGCATTTCTAACATCCTTCTACCAATATATCCACTGTCCCTCCTCTGGACATGTCCAAACCATCTCAGTCTGGCCTCACCTCTCTAACTATAAAGTATGCTAACTGACATCAATCTATAGGTGACACTACATTTATGGTCAAAACCTGGAGAACTGTGACTCCAAAACTCTTAAGCTATCATGATTGTAATTAGCAGCTACCCCCAAAGTAAGTAAACTGAGAAGGAACACCAGAGTCAAGTTCAAAAGGTAAGAGATCTTTATTTACAGGTGAAGTGCCAGATATATACAGTGCTGGAAGAGGAGAGGCAAGGTGAGTATACTTTATATCCTTGGACAGTCCTTGATGATGAAGAATAATTTCTTACTGTTCTTGTGTTTGCAGGTGCGCCCCGAGGAGGAGTGGAAGGATCCTGGTTCCCTTATCAGTCAGTCACTCGGCGCAACATACTTGCTATGGGGAAATGCGCCCTGCGCGATTACCTGAAGGAATACAATCACGCCTTTATGGCTAGGGCGTCAACGTCGCGCCAGAGGCCCCGCCCTCTGGGTATTTAAGCGACTGACGCCCATCCATCTTTCTCTTTTTTGCCCTTCACCTCGCTTAAACCTGAACTACCTCTCTTCGCGGGACTTCTCTGTTGCTTCATCGCTCAACCAGAGGTGAGCTTGCTCCCTACACAGAGCGTACAGATAATTATTCCTACGTACTGCTGGACTAGCGAAAGCTAGTCTGGCACATTTTCTCTTAACCCCAAAGTATTTTCTTCTCCTCTCCCCACAGACTGCTTCGCTCAATGGTGCTAATTGCGTCACAACCGTTACCCCTGCTAATTCATAGCGGGCTAGCCAGCGAAAGCAACACGACGGAGGAGACGTCTAAACAAATTAAAAGAAAAATAATTCTGGAAGGACTTGCTCGCCTTATCTCGGACATACCTCCGGAGAAAGGAAAGCGAAAGACAAGACTTCCAAGGAAAACCAGCAGGACAGCGAGCCCAAATTCGCGCGCCTGTCCTAGCGGATGCGGTTTCTCCCTCGCGGCGACGGACACCCATGAGGCCTGTCCCGTCTGCCTGGGAATGTTACACGCAAAAACAGCGCTGGATGCGCCCGACTTTTGCCCACACTGCAGCCAGATGCTGGATGCGGTGCTGCGGCACCGGGTTGACCTCGTCGCCAAGGCCATGGGCACCCCAGCAGTGCCAGCGGATGCGGACACTACTTAGCCCCTCACTCCCATGCCGGTGCTCGATAACATGGCTCTGCACGACAGCACATGAGTCGAATGGGGTGACAGCCCTGATGTACTGGCTCCTATGGTGGATTTAACAGTCAAATTCGACACTCGAGGCATGATGAACGAGGACGAGATCTCGATTTCAGCCTCAGGCAAATTTTCCGTGGAGGATGCAGACGTCGAACTGGAGGAACAAGGAGAAGACCTCTCCCAGACACCGGTACCTGTGCTCCCGGAAACTGACTTTTCCATCCCTGCTCTGTTCGACCTGTGCCACAGAGCAGCGGACGCGCTGCACATCCCATGGCCAGAGCCTCCGCCTCGTCAACAGGTCACGAGGCTGGCAGGAAACTATTTTTACTCAAAGCAGCAGGCCGCCACGAGGCAAAGGATGCCCGTGTTCCCGGACTTCCTCACAGAACTAACTCGCACCTGGCCTCAGCCCAGAACTCCCATGCTCTTACCGCTCTCACAGTTCCTCGATGTGGACGGGATGGATGAGGTGGGAATAGCCAACGTGCCTCAAATTGAGGACAAACTGGTGTCTCACCTGGCTCCCAAGTCATCCGGGACTAAACCAACTCTTCCCAGCAAAGCTTGTCAAGCCTCAGCTTCTCTTCTCGAGAAATGCTACAGAGCTCAGGGACTCGCGGCGCGCGCCATGAACGCGTCTGCGTTGATGCAAGCTTACCTAGCTGAAAAGCTGCAACAGCTCCAGGTAACGACGGACAAGCAGGCTGCCGCCGACTTGCTGGAGGAAGCCCGCAGGGCAACAGACTTCGTGCTCCGCATGATGGGGACAGCCGCTGTTGCTCAAGGCAGAGGCATGGCAGAAGTGGTCATCGCAATACGCCATATGTGGATGACTTTAACGGATCTTCCCGAGGGACAAAAGGTGCCTTTTCTCCACCACTCGATAGAGCCGACGGGATTATTTGGAAAAGCTTTGGAGCGAATTCAGACCAAGCTGGACCAAAGGCGCAAACAGGCCGAAGCTCTCCGGGTGGGCATTCCCAGGAGAAGCTTGCCCCCCAGGGTGTCTGCTGGAGGCAGACCTGCGCAGCCTCGACACCGCTCGGCAACGCGTGTCCCACCGCAGAAGCGGCCGGCCTACGAGGATGAGCATCGGCAGAGACCACCGCCAGGCCCACCTCGTACCGAGCACGCAGTGAGCAAAAACAGGTTTGTCCCCCGCCAGGCGGTCAGACAAAGGGCCTTCTCGGCGAACCGGGACAACAGACAAAAGCATGCCTGATGAACCAGGTTCACGTCTTGACTTTACATGGTCACCCGCCCAAGCGGTACGGGGAATGATCCGTTCATGTCCAGACTTTATTTGTAGCACGGTACAAATAGCTGGTAACTCTGTTGCATGCACAAATCATGTTTTTCCTGCTGTGAGTGACATAAAGTCAAACATGTCGTTACACTTAAAGTCCAACACCCACCATGTTTTCAAATTGCATCACCATTAATATTTATTAGTTTATTTAAAAATAATACAGGAGCGTTTACTTATATTGTGGAGAAATAACGCTAAATGTGTTATTTCATGATTTATAGCAGATTTTAGCATGCAGCTCCGGGAAAATCTGCCCCTCTCCATATATGGGCATTCACATGGGCATTCACGTCACCAAAGTGACGCCTTGGAGTTACAGGCGAGCGAGGAAAAGAAAAAGCGAAGCATTTTTAAATATTCCCTAAAGCTGCCTGTGTTGATTAATCCTGCTGTCGCTCACTCATGTCTATCATATTCTGAGCGAGCATCCACTTAGACATACTAGTTTAATTCGTTTGATCGCGACAAATTCATTCATTTCCGCATCGGCTTTTTATTCTCTCCCCCGTGACCAGAAAGGCAGCCGCGCAGCTGAGCTCTGCGCGCGTGCTCCCCTCGTGCTCCCCGCAACAAGGCTGACGAGAGCAAATATATACACTCGAGGGAGCAAATTACACCGGCACGAGGAACTTCAAAGGAACGAGGAACCAGCGGAACGAGGAGCCAGAGACGCGCGGCTCGCGGCTCGCTCCTCTGGGCAGAATGAATGAGAGCAGCTACGGTCAGCAGTGGTGTTATAAAATAAATAATAAATAAAATCAGAGCGCTGGTCCATATACACACAAATGCACCAGGAAATATGCAGGAAATATGCAGTTTTAACTACCACTCTCTCTCATAAACCTCCATGGAAACTCACTCCTACCTTCTGCCTTCTGGGTGGAGATCGATGTAACAAAAGTCACATGACCCTTCGGGACTCTTCGGCCAGGTTTCCGGATTCATTCGGGAGTGGGTTGTTTTTTTTTGTTTTTTTAACCCTCGCCTGGCCCAAATGCAAAAATGAAAATAGACCTAATAATAAATTACAGTAATTGTCCAATATGGTGAATTGTTAGTGTCATGGTGGGTGTTGTCCTTTAAGCACGAATAAAGCTCAAAAGACAGCCCCTCTTTGCTTTATTGACTCCAAAAAAAAACAACAACAACAAAACACAAGTAACTTCAGCAGAACAGGTCCCTCTGGCCTGTCAGCCATCATAAAGGGAGGGGGCCATCCCCCCCCTCCCTCACGGCTCACGGGATGTTAGCCTAATCAATGAACCCCGGCAGGGTGCCTCTGCTCCGTCTGTAGCGAACAGGCACAGAGGCGTCTGCAAGCAGGCCCCCTACCCCTCATGGAGACAAGTGAGGGGGGTCACGTGCTCCAGCCCCCGTTCCATTGTGAATGACGGGGCGGCCAATACACTAACCAAGCAAACACGTGACATGTCCGCGCCGACAGAATCTAACGAGGGGGGGGGGCCACGTCAGATGCCCACAGGCAACCAAAGCTTCACACGTTCACAAAAGCAATTGTGTTCAAGCTGCTGTGTGTGTAAACAAATCAGAGCTGAATCAGATTCCTCTTCCTGTTATTCGAAGGGAACTGGGCTCTCTATCACCAAACAATTTAAAGTCTGCCAAGCACAAAGAATCATCTCCACGTTCTCACGTTGCAGCTGTCCCTTTATTATTAATGAGTGACACGCAATGTCCAAGCAGTGATCCCGCAGCACGTGACCTTTCTCACTGTGATGGTTCAGCTCTGCTCTTAAACAATATCCCTCCAACGGGTGAAACACAGACCCTGGCCGGTTTGTCTGGTTCCAATGCTCTGTTAAGGCCAAGGACCAGTAAACTGGACCCATCCAGGAAACAGATTGGGGTCAGAAGATCTGCTCGTTTACAAAACTCGCAGCTTCTCAGTCCCATGACCCGAAACAAAGAGAGAGGAAACAGATAATCTGCTCCACTTCTGTCTAATAAAGACGACAGGTTGCATCTGCCCTCGATCACTCTTGGTCAGATCAGCCTGGTAGCACATCAACAAAAAGGCCTTCTCCTAAACTTGGTTGACCTCCAAGGGGTCACGGCTTCCAGGGCCCCTGGAGGGGAACTGGATACACCAACTGCTCTTCTTCAGGGTCAAACTATGTCACCAGAAGAAGTAGTCTCGCCGCTTAGGCCGAGTGCTGTTAAAAATGTCAGCTTGTTGGCAGAAAAGAACAAGCTGAAGGCGTCAGGCCTGCCGGAAAATGTGGTTAAAAACCATACAAATGCTCGTGCTGTGTCAACAGTCTCTCTACGCACAGAAGTTGTGTATTTTTTAAGCTTGGTGCACAGAAATAAATATTATTTCTTACTCATGCGACCTGGCTCAGCTCCTGATTTTCCTTCAGGACTTACTGGAAAAAGGTTGTTCTTTCTCAACGATTAAAGTTTTCCTATCAGCTATTTCAGCCTGTCACGAAGGCTGGGGACACAGGACACCTGGCGCGTATCCCATCATAATAAGATTTATAAAGGGCGTGCTTAGGACAAAACCACCCAGCAGGGTCCTGACCCCTGGTTGGGATCTTAGCCTGGTCTTGGGGGCTCTCTGTGATCCTCCATTTGAGCCACTGAGCGAGGTTAAGATAGACTTGTTATCTTATAAAACCACTCTACTCTTGGCACTTTGCTTGGCGAAACGCGTGGGTGACCTCCATGCATTGTCTGTACATCCAATGTGTACCAGATTCACCCCTGACGGGTCAAAGGTCACCCTAAGGCCTAATCCATACATGCATACATCCCCAAGGTCTTGACTTTGAACCATAGGAGTCTAGACTTTGATCTCTCCTCCTTCCCACCTGCTCCTGTCCTCACTCAGGAACAGGAAAGGCTGAAGGCTCTCTGCCCCGTGAGAGCTTTACGCACTTACATGCAGAGAACAGCCGAATGGAGAAAAACAAATCAACTGTTCGTGTGCTTTGCAGCACCTGCTACCGGAAAGGCCCTATCAAAACAACGCCTTTCACATTGGGTGACTGAGGCCATTAAAAGGGCGTACAGTAGCAAAGGTCAACAGGTGCCCTCTGGAGTGCACGCTCACTCGACTAGGGGCTTGGCCACTTCGTGGTCACTGTTCAAGGGTGTACCAGTTGCAGACATTTGTGCTACTGCGAACTGGAGCTCATTAAACACTTTTGCAAAGCATTACAGTTTGGATGTTACTGCGTGTGATGTCACTCAGGCTGTTCTTTCTAACACACAGTAGAAAGTAGCCTTGAGATGCCTGCTGGTCAAGGGCAGACATTCACACTAGCATGCATTTTACTGAGCATTTCAAGGGCGTGAATGAATTACGTTCCCATAGCAAGTATGTTGCACCGAGTGACTGACTGATAAGGGAACTGAAAGTTATGCACCATAACTCATGTTCCCTGAAGGAAGGGAACGAGGTGCAACATATCTGGCCCTTTTCAATGCTGAAAGCTCGGTGAAGTGCAATTTTGGAGAAAGATGGATGGGCGTCAGTCGCTTAAATACCCAGAGGGCGGGGCCTCTGGCGCGACGTTGACGCCCTAGCCGTAAAGGCGTGATTGTATTCCTTCAGGTAATCGCGCGGGGGTGCAATTCCCATAGCAAGTATGTTGCACCTCGTTCCCTTCCTTCAGGGAACATGAGTTATGGTGCATAACTTTCAGGTTTTGAGGCGATCCACTGAAGAGGTGAGTATTGGTTGGAGAGAGGAGCAGGTTGACCCAAAACGGTTTGTTTGTTGGCTGCCTTTGATGAGACACCGTTGGTCCACAGGAGAGTCCTTGTGGAGAGATGAGGTCCTTGGGTGGACTTGAAGGATCAGGACATGGAAGGCTCTGGAGGGATCACAGGCGGTGAGGATTGGCTGTAATGAAAGAGG